>CM022761.1:12349277-12616777 GCA_012411365.1 Ameiurus melas | reverse complement strand
GGTATAGAAAATGGATGGAGGGAATTTATTATATGAATATAAATAATTTCTCCTCTATAACTATATGTTTACTATATAGTCAAAAAGTGTAGTTGTGTTAACAGGATCCAGCCCTTCGAAAGAGTTTTGAGCAAAGCAGTAGACTCATAACGTTTACTTGCACGAATGCCACTGCTGTATATAAAGTATATAGATGTGTATAAAGGTCTTTATTGGGTAGAGAATGCAGCGCTCCCCACTGTTTATGTACAAAGGCAGACTGATTAATGATCTGCCCACCTTTCTGCTCTTTGCTCCTTTTCTAAGCGTTGGTTGGATTGTGTTTAGAGGACTGGTGTTCGGAGGCCTGGAGTGCTGGCGTCATGGTGAAGAATGCAGTGTCGTGCTGAAGTATGTTCCGCAAGGTCAAGAAGCGCCACAGCAGCAGCAGCTCCCAAAGCAGTGAGATCAGCACCAAGAGCAAGGTGAGCAATGCAGTCTGAACCAGCTCAACTGCAACGCGCAAGTCGACTCAAGACATGACATTAACACCTGTTCTCCCCTCCTCTAGTCTGTAGAGTCCAGTCTGGGAGGCCTGTCCAGGTCCAGCACAGTTGCGAGTCTTGATACAGACTCCACCAAGAGCTCAGGTTAGCTGTCGTACATTTTATATAAACAATGCTGCACTTATCTGTACGTAATCCATAATAAATAACAATCTTCACATTGTACCTATAGGTAACAGTGCATCTGAGACATGCGCTGAGTTCAGAGTTAAATATTTGGGAGCTGTTGAGAAGCTGGACTTTGAGATGAGCAAGGCTCTCCAGGAGCCATTAGATCTGATCAGCTATATTGATGCAGCTCAGGTAATGATCACAGACTTGTACGATCTACTAAACGCATGGCATTATTGGGATAATCAGCCCCTACAGGATTTAGTGATATTGCAATCGCAGAAATGAACCGCAAAAATCAAGCAGATTCCACATTATTCGGAGGAGCTTGCGATGTTTCAGAATGATTTGGGCCAAGACGTGTCGTGTGACGTCATCAGAACGTGCATCCTGTCAAAGCCCTCGATTCACAGGCATCGAACATGAGTACAGCTAAAAGGTCTCATTCACCAACAAACATCACCGCGAAAGACGGTGCAAAACCATTTCATGCAATTGCAAATTTGGCAATTCATGTAGTTTTCTGAGGAAGAAAAAAAAAATGCACAAACAAACTCTGCAAACTGCATCGCAAATTTTGAAAAAGCTGGAGGAAAATCATGCATTTTTGGCCACAATCATTATTTTTTTAAAAAGCCTCTGAAATCCTGTATGGATTGGATAATGATCTTAACTTCATATTAAATGGAAACATTCTGGAAAATATACACAGCTCTTTGGGGGGAAAGAAAGAAAGAAAGAATAAATAAATAAATAAATAGATATGTATGTATGTATGTATGTATATATTTTTTTTTAAAGAGTAATGCACAGAATCTCTTGTTGTTACTGTGTTATTATTTGAAGCTGGCAAGTTCCCAGTTTTAACATCTTTACCATTGTCTCATTCACTGGCTCTGTTTAATTCTTGGAAACCTCTGTATTCTCTCCAAAGCAAGATGGAAAGCTGCCGTTTGTGCCTGGAGAAGAGGAGATGATCCTGGGAGTGTCCAAGTATGGAGTCAAAGTGGCGTCTTTGGACCAGTGTGTAAGTCTCTTGACGCCCATATTCAAATTTGTTGTAAAGAAAAAGGCACGATAAAGCAGTTCACGTAAATTGAAGTGCAACCTCCCCATATATTCCTGGTTCTATTAAAATTTGATTTAAAACATTCAGGTAGTCCACACATGCTGTGCGGTGTGGTGTGGTGTGTCTTGTAGTTGAATATACCCGTGTGCCCATTTATTTTCTTGCAGCAGTAAAAGACTCTGTCTTTATATTCTAAGGCATTTGTTGTCTCCGTATGCTGTAGGTTTTGAATATTGAGCTTTTTCTGTCTAGCAAGCACGCATTGCCTTCTCCATTAGCACGACCACCATGTTCTTCGAGTACAGAATAAAACACGATGGCCATGATGTTAAATAATCAATTGTGGGGTGGTCTGATTCAAAGATGATTTTCCTATACTAGCACGTTCCCAAATTGCTTTATTCCTTTTATTCCACAGCAATTTCACAACATGGGAATATTTGATTAAATAAAGAATGCCACAATTAATGTTTTATCTGTTTATAGTTACATTTAATGTTCAGGGAACATCCATGAAGCAAGTTCATGTAATCACTTACCTTATAGTAGCTGTAAACAGTCATACTCTCATCAGCCCAATTTTTTTCTCTAGCGAATTCAATGACAAAAATGCAGCTTTTGATGTTTCCGAGAAATCAGAAAAGCACAAAGTCCTCTATAGTGAGTATTTTCCCATGGTGGAAAACTTATCGACTGTTACCAAGGACATCAAAAACTATACAATATTAATGATTAGACATTTTAATATGTTAATTATGAGCATTTTTTAAAAATCCATTCGATTATGTGGAGTGTCCATCAGGCAAGTCCAAGAACAAAATTTATATAAAGCCTGTGATTTGCCTCGCAGACAACACCATCATTAGAGCCGTCCCGTTATTGAAAACGAATCAAGACCCTCTGACCAGTCTGATTCAATTATTCAACATTTTGCACATCAGTACAAGTGGATGTCTTCTCTCACGTCAGTCTTTCAAAACCGAAGCACAAATGAGCATCGTCATCACGTATAAACATGGTCATTGTCCATCATTCTCATGAAACCTTGAGATCATTCAAATGTCTCCAATAAAGGAGAGTTTTGACTTTGAGAAACCAAAAAGGGATTTATTCGTCTCTTTGTAGCAGGACTCATTCTTTTGAATTTGTGCCGTCACTCACATTAACTAGAGTTGTGCTTCTCATCCAACATTACAGAACAACGATCGTTAGTTCATATAACGCACTAGCTTTCTACTTAGAACAGAGGTATGATGAAGTTTAGGATCAGTTTGCTGGGTAGTCGGATGTTGTTTGACCAAACGGATCAAAATCAAATGACTTTAAATAAATGTGGACAAAAGGAAAGGTGAACTGAACTGATGAAAAGTACCGATATCAGATTTCCCCAGTGTTTACACATATCTAAAACCCTCCTGCTGTTCTTTACCCTCGCATTAGGACGTGTTACACCGCCACCCGCTCTACCTCATCGTGCGCATGCTGTGCTATGAAGACGGTCTTGGAGCTGGGAGGAACCTCCTGGCACTCAACACCACCGATGCCAAGCAGCAGGAGTGCAGCATCTGGGTCTACCAGTGCAGCAACGCGGTAAGCGGATACACCACATCAATAAAGCCTGCATACTTCATATTTAAGTGTTTGAGTCAGGAATTCATATCTTAACCACGGTCTTAACATCTTACTGCGACTGCAGTTGGTATGGTTAAATTTCCATTTGAGCACGTCGACAGTCGCCGTGTTTACATTCTCATGTTTTAAATCAGAAATATTTTTGATTTCTAAAAGAATTGACTGTATATGGTCTGTGCCGTGCGTTTGTTTTGGGGTTGTATTTTTTGTGGGTTTTTTTTTTTAGGAGAAACAGAGATCAGATTTTCTAGGCACATCCATACCTTTTTTTTATCTTGTCATACAGATGGTCATATTGTTTTTATAGCTTCAGCTGATTTTAAAATGATTGATGTGATGTATTTGCTGTGCTCACAACCCAGAATTTTGGGAGGGGGTGGGAGGTAGGATGTTTGTACCAGATAAGGTGTAGAAGTGGGCTTCTCACAATGAAGAGTTAGTCCTCAGGTCTTAATCAGGGCAAAATATCAAATACACACTCGTATTCTATTTAGACGTGTGGAGCAGAACGTAAACCGGAAATGTTTGAACATGGATCACCTGCTCATGCAACACCGAATGCGCATGTTGACGCGAATGCGCTTGAAAGCTCAGAATGAAAGTTTCTTATACTGTACAAAAACAACTGATTTTGACTCCTTAAGAATCATCATGTTTAGGGTTCTGCTGTAAATCCTATTACTATGACGCACTAAAGTTACAGTAGTACTATTGACTCTTTATTCTGTCCACGGCAGGAGCAAGCTCAAGCCATCTGTAAAGTGCTCTCAGCTTCCTTCGACTGTGTTCTGGCCTCGGAGAAATCCTGAGGTCCATCTCTCCTACGACGGCCTGGCCTTTAACAGTGTCAGAGTGGCATAAAGGCATGCTCCATGGATAATGTTTACAGTCTCCGCAGAAGTCACCCCTTTTTGTCCCGAACTGAAGCCATTTTCGCTCCTCCTGTTGTAGTGGTTAAGTTTAGGATTAAAATTAAGTAAATCTGCTCCATGATGAGTATATAAGCGCTCCCTCGGCAGGGAACAGTGTTTACACATCAGTCATGTACATTATATCCTCTGCTTCTGATATTCCAACCTCCATCATCCAAAGGCCTTCCAGGCAAGTCTTTAGCCTAATTTAATCTTATTTAATGCAAATATACACTGAGCTCAGCATACGGTTTCGGCTGTGATCCGGTAACTGAGCTTCTCGTGGGATTAATGTGATCAGTGGTACAGTAATTAAAGTGAGTACGGAGGAGCACAAGGACTTGTTCATCAAACATGCTGTAAATTCCAGCTATCTGTAGCCCTGTGGGTGGAAGGTCGGGGAGGTCTGATGTTCAGTGCTGTTTGCAACAGACCCACCCTCTCCTGTCCGGCCCATAAATCCTGGTCCAGATGGGACTGGATCAGTTCATACGGTACTATAACCTCAAAAATGGTACAATAAAATTTTTTAATTGATTTAAATTTATTGGAAGTTTTTTTGTTTTTTTTTTTATCTTTGTCCTTGATAAAATCCTGGAATATCCAGTCTCACCAGTGGAGGTGAAATGTTTTCATAGAAGTGAAAGATAATACTAAAGTAATACTATGTAAAAAGTATTAAAAAAATAAATAAATAAAAACACCTAAAAGATTTGTTATTTTAAGAAACAGGAGTTATATAATAAATAAGAAACCCCATTTCAGTACAGATAATCCTTTAATTTTAGGGGTATGTTGCCATATGGTAATACTGTACAACAATGAAAATATGCATGTTGAACGGTTTGGGTTTTTTTTTTTTTTGCAATATTGTGCTGAAAAAAAAAAAAACTAAACATTTTTTATCCACTAAATCCACACTTCTACGCGTGCGTGTGTGTGCGTGTGTGCGTGTGTGGTTGTCTCAGTGTTTCAAAAGTCACTGACAGACCTTTAATAAATGTTTTTTGTCATTACAAAGATTAGTCATACACACGCTGACACAAAATTTACAGCTACAGCACATGTAAATGATTTAATCTGGAATTAAACGAGTAGCAATAATCCTTCAGTGAAATATTGATGAAACACTGCTTGGAAGTTGGCGGACATTATCACACTGTGGAACCACAGACTAACCACGTGTCTACAGACTAACCACGAGCACCAATAGGACTTTCAGGCTTCCTGAGAGCTTAGTTTTTTTTATTCCTGCTGTCTAATTTACATCACTGGAATAGTCTCCACTTTCCTTCTGGCTGTTACGAAGTACCGCTAGCCAACAGGTGATTATTCGATCCTCACAGAAGACACCCGACACCTACGAACAAGAGTAACGTCTCATGCAAAGCTCAGCTTAAAGAAGCAAACTGCTCCTATTAGTGTCGGCTTCACTATGAGATCTTCTTTGTCAATGCAGCTTCCATGGACACAGAATATGCACGATATTGCTAAATTGTGAAACTTTGTTTTCTACAGAGCTTTTTTTTTTTTTTTTTTGAAAGGCCAGTGGCCGAACTGTAAGGATACATCGGGTACAAACAGGTTTTAGAAAGCAGCTCCCAAAGCAGGGCTACACTAAATAAATTCAGAAATAACGATCGATTTGCTAACGGTTTGTACTGACACTGATGAGCGTTTTCCCTCGGGTAATGCATTGATACAGTCAATGCAAACAGTGCACTGGTGTCTACCATTCTACTCCACTAGGTGGTGATCTTGTTATATTCTTAGACATGGGATCAACATACTGTTCACACTGGTCAGTGTGACTGTTTACGGACAAACCAAAAAGTAGACCCTACTGAAATATTCTGAATATTCTTTGGAAAAAAAAGTTTGATCTAACTTCCAGTTTTCCCATTTATTTATACAATATTAGAGTCAACAGAATGACAGTAAACGAGAGAGAAATGATTTTCTTTGCCTCATTTAGAAAACGTCTACACACCCAGCCTAGAATTGATACACGACATCATTGCTATATCAGTTCAGTTTTTATGTTTACAATTAAATATACACATATAAATTCTTCAGTTATTTACAGCACCACGTAAGACAGGTCCTATTCATTTCCAGTGAGTTAAAAGGCAGAGGAAGATTCTGGAAGTTAATTACAAGTCTCTTCTCATTGCCAAGTTACAGGTCACTGTGTTTCAAGCTCAACAGGGACCGTGTAGATTTAATTAAAATGTCATAGAACATTCTATAAGAGTTGCTCTGCAACCGAAACGAAAACTTCATCACATAAAACGTATTGCTGTACAATATCACATGTGCAATCTCCACTTCGGAACAAACGGTGGTGGGGAGGGGGAAGAGAGGGGGCGGGGTCCTGGAGATGCACACTTACTGAGGAATGGTTTTGCTTTTCCCCACTAAAGGCTACATTAGGAGGGTTGGTCCTACATATCCTAAAACCTGGGCAGACATTACTTACCCAACTCTAAAAAGCATTCAAATCTCAACGAGACCTAGAAGACATAAATATGAGCATTGGCCATATTAATATAAAGCTAGCATAAACTCATTATTAGGCTAGACGTGAATTTAAACGATGCGGTAAATTGTGAACACGTGAAAAAGCGACAGGAAAAAAAGGATGACGGAAGGTCAGGGGTATCGCAAACTGCTTAGACTCTCAGAAGACTCGCTTCATTTACAGCTACACCCAGATCCGAGACCCCGTGCTGGTTTGTCCCAATCTTCGGCTCCACTCTCAGTATTTGCTTCTTTCATTCAGTCCAAGATCATAGTATCTAATATCACACGCACACGTTATATTACTCTGGTTGCCTCGTCCATTCCAAAACGCATGCTGTAGATCTTTTTCTCACAGATATTTAGTGTAGTCCAGGGCAGGAGAGCTCCTAGGTTTGAGCAGGGGAGGATCTATTTATAAGTTTTGATGTGGGGCAGCAAGTGTGGAAATGGGGACAGTGGAGGATCCCAAGGGGAGCCAACAGCAAACTTCCCTTTCTTCTCCAGTGCAGTGCTTTTAAAAGTAAACCACTTCCATTTCTCCTTCTGTCCATCTCCTTAAAGCAGGCAAGAGATTTGCATTTTCCCTCGTATTCTCAGATGAACGAGCCATCTCGTCTGCGTCTAAAAGCTTGAAGGATGCGAAGAGTCCAGTGTTGAGATCCATAAAGCTTTTCCCTTTTTTTGAACTACATAAAAATATGCATTTACCGCGACAACGCAACTGACTACTTTTTTTTTTTTTCTTTCTTTCTGGTCAACAAAGAAAGTGAGCCGCAACACTCGAACAATTTACAGTCTTCAAACTTACAGGAGTGACTAGGTGTTGAGACATTCAGGAAAAAGAAACCTCCATTGCTCGCTGGTGCAAGCTAATTGTCTGGAAAGAGTCAGTACAGGCACGAGCTTCATGATGAAGGTGAAGCGGATGACGATAATTATTAGTAAAGCCCAAGTATGTGGAGCTAGAAACATGCTAAGGGATGATCAGATCAGATCAGATCATCGGAAACCTTTGACTGTCAGTCTGCCATGAAGTGTACGAATGTGACAGGGAAGGCACCTCTCCTCATTGGTTCTCCTTCTACATGGCCCAGCTGGAAGAACAACAAGAAGAAATGGGTCATAATCTATGGATTACTGCTCATTCATGCAATTATCTAATCGGCCAATCATGTAACAGCAACGCAGTGCATAACATTATAGAGATGCAGGTCAAGAGCTTCATTTAATGTCCGTAACGAGCAGCAGAACGAGGAGAAAATACATCTGTTATACATGTGATCTCCGTGACTTTTTTTTTTTTCTCGTTGCGATTTTTGGGCACAACAGTCTCTCGATTTTACACAGAGTGGTGCGAAATACATAAAAACACCCAGACAGCGGCAGACCTGCAGCCTTGTTGACGAGAGAGGTCAGAGGAGAAGGGCCAGACTGATTCGAGCGGACAGCAACTCAAGCTCTTTACAAACGTGGTGAGCAGAAAAGCATCCCATAATGCACAACATGCTAAACCTAGCTGTAGCGGATCCTTCCGGTCGAGAACAGTAATCTGAGCCTACAGTGGGCGCAGGCGCACCAAAACTAGACAGCTGAAGACTGCGAAAAAGACCAGGCGATTAAATACTCAAACCACGCCACGGTCGAGGTTGCCTTTTTGCATTGCGCTAATGTTACATGATTGGCCGATTGTTCCTATTAAAGTGTATTCTAACGTTAAATTTAATACTTTCTTCTTTTTCCCGCCCCAGTAACAATATGTTCAGATAGAAACATGGTGTGTACTTTACAACAAGCAAAAACAACAGCTTTTACATGGTTCCCACGATCAGAGCGTGCAAGGAGTTTTGGAGTTCTTAGTAGGAACGGATTTTAACCAGCGAGAGCATGTCTTATCCGTTAAAAGCTTTTGGTGAATTTATGGTCGTGTGTCAATGACCCTGTGTTAACCAGCGTGCAGAATTTGATCTCAAATATTTGCAAAATAGATTCACATGCAACACCATATTAAGCATTGCCAAAAAGCCTAAATTTTAAATGTGAAAATGTAAATCTAACACAATATAATAGCCAACAGGGCCTTGAATTCATAAAATGTCATTTCAGACGAATTCAGACATTTTTGTAAGACCTGAAGACCCTGTATAAGTACGTTTCCAGTCATTCTGTGTGAGGAAACTAGGTTTGGAATATGCATAACTTTCCTTAGTGTAATGCTTTAACACAGAACAAGGCTTAGAGTTCTGTGGCATTTCCACTGGAAACAAATGACCTCTTGTTCACTTCCTGTGCTAAACATGTGCACAGCTCGACTGCTGATAAACAAAAACATGAGCGCAGCATGGTAACATATAATCCCCAAACTCTCTGAAGCACATCTGTACACATCTGAAGTGTTCCGAGATGATGATGATCGGGACGTGCTGTTGTTGAGGCTCTGTGGAGTTCTTAAGATTAAAATGCAGCCAGTGGAACAAAGATATGAAGAAAGGAAAACAGCAGCTGGCCTGCATTCCCAAGGAGAAACCAGAAGGAAAGAATGAGGTCACTGCATAGGTCCAGGCCACCATGGCAACTGGAAGTTGATAAAGTCTCTATCTCTACTCCCCTATTTCTTGCACGCTCTGTTCCAAATCCTGACCTCCTTCATCCTTCCTACTTGCTTATAAAGGTCAGCTCTTCCTCACACACTCGTGCAGACTCACCCACCACTCCTGGTCCTCTTCCCCATCTACAATTATCACCTCGCCCTCAGTGAACGTCAGCTCATCGGGGTTATCAGCCATGCAGTTATAGATGGCCTTCACCCTTTTTGGCCTCTGTTTCTGACACACACACACACACACACACACACACAGGACATTTACAATGTGCGGAATACACATACATCATCTATTCTGCATAGCACACATGGAATCATCTGTTTACAATTTAATCACATCAGGTTCAGGCATTTCCTCCTGATATGATGGAGCTTACCGGGTATGTTTTCCTGGGTACGTGGCCAGGAGCCAAAGACTGACCACTCGTGCTCTGAGGGCATCCAGGAACTTCCTTTGCTGCTCATCAAAAGACAGGAAATGATATCGCAGTGAAAACAAAGTACATCCAACATGGAAAAACTTCAAGCAACTCAATTCTTAAGGCTCCCCCACACCCTTTAATCAAACTGTACACAGCCGAATGAGTACAACAGATTTCATACTCGATCATCAACAACTCACGGATCAAGCCGTTTCTTTGACATCTACCTGGTCTCTCTGTGGTGTCCGAGTGTGCCGGTGACCCCTTGCTGTAGCTTTTGTCCGAGCTGCAAACAACAAATTTAAAAACAGCCACCTTACTTTATTTCAGGGATCCTCTGAACTATTGCTTTTTTTTTTTTTTAGTGATATAAAGTGAGCTAAATAGTCAACATTCACACTATATTGGTGAAACATGAGACTCAAAAAAATCTACGTAATTGACTGAAATATTGATGAGCCTAGCTTTGATTGATTGATTTATTTTTTACTGAAGCCGGTGCATAAACCTAAAGAAGACTAGAGAAGGAAGGCTAGTTCTACAATAAATGATTGCATATTGTTGGTGCAGATTTATTGACTGTTTAATTGACACAGTGGATCACAGAGCTAAAAAAAAAAAAAAAAAAGTCTTATTTGATTCGAAAATAAATAGTACACAGACGGGTGAAAAATTAAAGGGGGTTACAACTTAGAGTGACTTAAATCAGTTGGTAGGCCACCATGAGGCGCAATAGGTTTCTTGAACTGTATTGGATGGATGAACATCATTATTCCTCATCAACTGATGATGATGCTGGAGAGTGCTAGGACCTGGTGTTCAACTAGATTGAAATCTGCTTACTGTGGGGCCCATGGAATATAATTGATGTCTTTTCCATCCTCAACAAAGCATATTAGTAAGCCCTTGTGAACTATGGATGGAAGAGACCACTCCCATCAGGATAGAAATGTCTCATTATAGGATCAGTGATTTGCAGTCACACTAACCACTAAGGCAATAAGCACACCTAAACCATGGCAACAGAAACGAACCCACTGCTTTGTGTTTTTTTTACCTTTAATGTTACCCATCTGTACAGTGATGATTTATTCAGTGTTATTACGACGATGATCATTATTTTAATCGCTATTTTGCAGTCCTACTTAGCACATTATGTATCTTACTTATTTGCCTCTCTGCTTGGAAAAAGACCTTGAAGAGGAGTTAATGACCTGAACAAAGATGCAGTTCCCTGTAGGTCTTTGCATTATATATGTGCAAAGTGACCCTTGTGTTCACTGATGATGTTTGCTGTGGGCTATAAAGACATTTCCTGTAAAAACAGCCTCAGTGCTGATGGCAATGTCTAACTCTGTGATTCTGGTTTAGCCTTATTCTGACATTAAGAGCAGGAGGGGATACGCTAATGTTGACAGAATAAACAGTTTTTGAAAATATTTAGAGTCAGTCCTTGCATGTGCGTATAGCGGTGTTCATATCTGATATGTGTTTAGCCATATATCTACAAACACATGTCGCTGATGTAGTCACAAATCTGAATGGTAATTGTGATATAAACATTTTTAATGGAAATTTTGGTGACTCCAGAAGGACTAGTTTGACTCAAAGCTACTTTTACCAACAAGGTATCACACATTACTAAGCTTGATTGCTGTGTAAACTGTAATAAACGAAACCAGAAGACAAATGTACAAAAATCTCAGTGAACATATCTGAAGGACTCTGAATGCACGCTCTCTCACACCCAGGGCTGTAGAGTGGTTGCAGCAGTTTTACAACAAGTAGCCAGATAACGTTTAAGTCTCTGGCAGCAGGATTTAAAAAAGAAATCTTTGTGAGACTAAAGATCAGTTATTATATAAAAATGGGTCAATCAATAATACGCATTTAATAATTTTTAGCTTTCCTCACCTATACGAAATATAGTACTTGCATCAGCCAGAAAAAAAAACAAAACAGCATAACATGTAAAGGTGCATCTCAGAAAACTAGAATATCGTGTAAAAGATCTTTTTACATACATACATACATACATTATATATATATATATATATATATATATATATATATATATATATATATATATATATATATATATATATATAATTTAATTCAAAAAGTGGAACTTTCATATATTCTAGATTCATTAAACATAAACTGAACTATTTCAAGCCTTATTTTTTATTTTTATTTTTAATGATTACTTGATTATGGCTTACAGCTCATGGAAAATCCAGTATCGGAAAAGATTAGAATAAAGAATTTATAATACAGAAATGTAGACCTGAGAAGAGCTCTAATCAGCTAATTAACTCAAAACATCTTGAGCCTTTAATCTCTCAGTCTGGTTCAGTACACAAAAATCATGGGGAAGATGAAAGTTAATTTTGGGTTTCATTTGGAAAACAAGGTCCTTGAGTCCCAGAGGTTGATTGCCTCCATGCCACGCTGCATTGCTATAGTAATTCATGCAAAAGGATTAAAGCCCCGACCGAGTATTGAGTTCATAAATTAATGTACTTTTTAGAAAGTCAACATTTCTGTATTATAAATTCTTTATTCTAATATTTTGAGATACTGGATTTTCATGAGCCGTAAGCCGTAATCATCGAGATTAAAAAAAAAGCCTTGAAATGTTTCACTTTATGTGTAATGAATCTAGAATATATGAAAGTCACACTTGTTAAAATTAAATGACAGAAAAAAATGAACTTTTCCAAGATATTCTTTTTTTTTTTTTTAGATCCACCTGTAAATTCATATTTACATTCAGATTTCTTATTAGCTGAAAAGAAATCCAAAGTTCTTATTCAATGTTAAGAGTAAGATGCTCAGTGTAAAACTGTGTGACATTGACAAATTCATTAGCTGCTTTTGTAGTTTTGACCAATTCTGTTAGAAACGGTATCTGAAAATCTCCAGTGGTGTGTGTGTGTGTGTGTTTGTGTGTGTGTGTTACAAGTCTGACCTTGTAGCGGAACCCCTGTTAATACTCTGGCCCTGAGGCACCTGTCCGGTTTTGCTCTGCATGGTCATGGCCTCCATCACACTGGCTGGTTTAGATACGGGAGGAGGGGGAGCGGCCGGCGCTATGACTGCAGAGAGCGCAGCATTAGTGGTGCAACATGTAGCAATAACACAGGTCAGGGTTTATTTTTGATCCAAGTGTAAATTACTCTCAAGCTGAAATCTGATTGTGTCACTATTGGTCAAAAAGCAAGATATGCTGCCTAAAAGATGTCTTCACTGAGAATTTTGAAACGATATGTTTCTTCTTGTGCATCATTTCATCTTGCTTGACTCCATGCACACTCACAGGAGGATGAAGTGACACGCATGGGTGGAACAGGTGGATGCATGTTAGGGGGATCCGAGGAGGATCTCTGCCTGCCTGAGAGATCTATGGAGCCAGGCTTCCACGCTGGAGAACCTTGGAGACCTCCACCGTGACCAGTCAGCTGCCCTATCGAGATCAGAGAGAAAACGAGAGAGATGTTGGTCATTCAGCCTCGGAGAGAAAGTTTGCCCAGCTTCCCCACACCCAAGAAGAGGCTGCTTTTTGTTTCTCGAGAAGAAGACAAAGTTCCGGGCTGATTCTGTTTTTGGGCCGTTGCTCGGCTCCAGGCCTTAATTACGTTAGAGTCTGGAAGAACATGACACAACAACGAAGAGACTCAGTCCTGCACCCAACAACAAGAGACAAGTCTAACTAAAGTCGAGGCTGGAAAACTATATTATGCAAACGTATATAGCTTATGATGCTGCAACAGTCCTGCAATATAAATAACCCACATACACAGCACTACAAAAGACAGTTTCAGTGACTTTCAGTGACAGTTTTCAGTATTCTTTCAGTGAAGTGTGCCAATGAATTTGGATAAGATAGAAGGCAAAACCTGATCATTCATCAACAGTCTCGCTTAAATGGGAATTATTAATATACTGGCCTTGATAATGTGAGACACTGCTAAAATGGATGTCGGGTACTTATAGCTTGTGCTGAATCATTCATCTTTCTCTGTTGTCTAATATGTGGCCATGGCTTTTAACCTTTCAGCCACATTTTATTGTAATCATACATCAAGTAAAGTAGCTTAAATGATCACCGATCAGCCATAATGTTAAAACCACTTACAGACAAGGAGTGGGATATATTAGGCAGTAAGTGAACAGTCAGATCTCGGAGTTGACGTGTTGAAAGCAGGGAAGAATGGGAAAGTGTAAGGATCTGAGTGACTTTGAAAAGGGCCAAATTATGATGGCTAGAGAACTGGGTCAGAACATCTCATAAAAACAGCAGGTCTTGTGGGGTGTTCCCAGTGTGCAGTGGTTAGTACCTACCAAAAGTGGTCCAAGGAAGGACAAACACTGAACTGGTGAAAGGTTCATGGGTGTTCAAGGCTCATTGATGCGCGTGCGGAGCGAAGGTTAGCTCGTCTGGTCCGATCCCACAGAAGTGCTAATGTAGCACAAATTGCTGAAAAAAGTCAATGCTGGCTATGATAGAACGGTGTCAGAATACCCAGTGCGTCACAGCCTTCTGTGCCGGTCAGAGCGCTCAAAGACCTCCAAATTCCCCAGATCTCATTCCGATCGAGCGTCTGTGGGATGTTCTGGACAAACAAGTCTGATCCACGGGAGGCCCCACCTCACAACTTACAAGATCTGGTGTTAATGTCTTGGTTCCACATACCACAGCACACAGAGGTCTTGAGGAGTCCATGCCTCGATGAATCAGATCTGTTTTGCCGGCACAATGGAGACCTACACAATATTAGGCAGGTGGTTTTAATGTTGTGGCTGATCAGTTTAAATATTTTGTTCAACTGATGCAGACAGGTGAGTCTGGGATCATTCTGACCTGAAACACTGGACTACACTGCCCTACACTGAACGGTGTGAAAGCACCATAAGAGAACCCCAGTATCAGTACTGGATCAGTAAAAGATTCAATAAAAGGTACCGATATTTCTGGGTGGCAGCGGAGGAGCTGAGGTGGATAGGACCCCACTGGAAGGGCTGGTGTTGACGATGGCCCCATACGTCTCATTGTTGACCAGGTTTGGGACGTAGCAGCGCTGTTGTTTGTCCTTGGACATACTGGCCGGACTGGGCTGCAGCACTGAGCTGCCAGGCGTGTAGCAACTGACCGGCCTCTCCTCTCGCCTCAGGGGACTGGACTGTACACAGAAAGGTCGTAGGTCACGAAAACATTCATATTATTAGCAACACAGTATATACAGCACAGCAGTTACAGTTATATACAGTTTTATAGTGGTGTTATGAATCTATATTTTTAACCCAGTGTCACTGGGGGTGTTATGGCCTCTAGTATTTAATTAATACTGGTAGACATTTGCATAATATGACTTATGGTAGATTTGACTCATATATTGAACCTCTGCAGTGACTAGATTTATTATAATATATTTTTTCCCACTGAAAAAGGTCCATAGCAGCAAACATAGCAGCAGAGAACTCCTGGACTAGAGGAAAACAGGGACACCTTCTCATCCAAATCTTCATCGCTTTCGTCTAGGTCTTCATGCTGTAGCCGCCACTCATATTCGACGTGCACATGTGCGTTAAACTTGCCAGCGAGTGCCTGGTTCAGCTGCACACAGAACACAGAGAGTGTTAACCTCTGTAGTGTCCAGCTGAGAAACTACTACATTAAGCCATATGCGGTGTTAAACACAGTGATCGCGCCTCACCAGCTCCTCACACTGCAGATGTTTGAGACGCCGGGCAATGTCTAATGGGGTTTCACCCGCCTCGTTAGCTGCACACAGTATTCAATAGTTTTACACTCGGAAGTATCATTAGTAGCACTAAAATATCCACATTGGCAGGCTAAAGTCAAATGAAAGGGGATTTCTTCACACAATCTCAACCTCTCTCTCTCACACACACACACACACACACACACACACACACACACACACACTTTGTCTTTCAGAACCACAATCAGAAAGAACAACTCATACACACTTGTATCACAATATTTTTGTATTATTGTAACTTAGCTTAATCAGAGTAAATAAAATCAAATAGTTTGATTAATAAAGTATAAAAGTTTCTTGAGGAAGACCAACAAAATGTTCTCACATCACACTTTGCATGTCTTCATGATGAAACAAAAGAGGACATTTGGTCCCCAAAAAGAAAACACACACACATCATTGGTTCTGGCCTAGCTCTTTTGTTTTTGCTGTTCACTAGAAGAGCATTAATTAGCTCAATTCCCACAGACAACTCTGGGGATAATGCCAAACACAAATCCCGTCTCTTATCACCACCTCCAGCTTTCAAAACAACCCAAGCAGAAGAATGTGAAAGAATGAAGCTAAATAAAAACACAACAACTTTAACGGAAACACTGGTAACATTCCTATTCTGCACAAAAGAGGGAAAGGAAAAGCAGCTAGTGCTAATTACAGGATCAGTCGATGGTTTCTTACCAATATCTATGGAAGCTTTGCCTCTTAGGAGCAGTTTGAGACACTCGCTGTTGTCCGTAAGACAGCAGTAATGCAGCGCCGTGCTTCCCTTTGCTGTCTGCTTATCCAGATTCACACTTGAGAGCAAACAACAAGGATCAGTCAATCGACTCAATTCACTACTTCTTAGTATATCTTCAATGTGGGGACTCTTTAGGTCTGTTAAATGGGCTAAAACAACAGGAAGGTGTGGAACACACAGCATTTAATCTGTAAATAGAAATATAATACAGAGCAGGTGTGGGTCTCCAGGCCATTACCTATTTTGAGTGAGGAAGTCTACTATATGTAGCGAGGTTCTGTCTACCAGCCTCACTGCAAGATGCAGAGCAGTCTCTCCTTGTTCCTATGAGGGGGAAAAGAAAAAAAAGAGAGAGAGAGAGAGAGAGAGAGAAAAAAAAATCCCTCAGAAAACTTTTCACATTAATATCCTGCAGAGTTCCCAGGCTCTTTTGGATTTTTTTTTTTATTATTTTATTTTCAACAACTTTTCCAGGATATTTTTCAGCAATATTATGTACAACAGCTTCCATCACCCCCATCTACCAAAAACAATAAAAGCAAAAATACAACTCCTAATGATCTCTTACTGAGTGATTAATATACAGACACTCTGGGTCTGCTTATATTACAGTAAAAAATGTTTTACTGTAATATAAGCAGTACAGAAGCAGAGAGAGACAACGCTTGAATTAGATGAAATGAACAACCTTACATGAATAAGTATACCAACAAAGAACCATGTAGAATATGGCCACAGTTCAGCTTCCGAGTTTAAAGCGTCCACCTCTCATTGGGAGATCACATGTTCGAATCCTGTTAACTCCACTGCTGTTCATAGCTGGGAGACCAAGACAGCAAATGGGAGACCAAGACATGCTTTATGATGAATCTTTATGACTAATCTGGGACTTTTGGGGATCAAAACAAGCTGATAATTCAAATCTAATCCAACAATTTGGTCTGACTTCGAATCTCTTCAGGTTCTCCTTAATGGGATTCTCCTACTAAAGTGACTCTAGCTTATCCTACACAGCGTCGTGGTGAGGCTGGAGTCTATCCCAGCGTCATGGTGAGGCTGGAGTCTATTCCAGGGAACTCGAGGCACAAGGAGGGGAACACCCTGGACAGGGTGCCAACCCATGACAGGGCATAATCGCACACATACTTACATAACAAGGACAATATGGAAATGACAATCAACCTATAACACATGTCTTTGGACTGGGAGAGGAAACCAGAGTACCCTAAGGAAACCCCCGAAGCATGGGGAGAACCCTTTGGAGGTGCAAGGCAAACTTGCTAAACACTGAGCCGCAGTACCCCTCCTTTCCCCCTAATTATTTCTAAACCACGAACTTGTTTAGTCAATTAGAAAGCATCAGGGAAGACTCACATGCCCATTGGCGAGAGGAATGGGCTCCATTAGCTCCACTCCCTCAGCGTAGACCTGGATGAGGGAGAAGATGTCGCGGGATTTCACCGCATCACACAAGGTGTGCAGTCTGGATGCAGTGTCTGGGCTTTTCTTACGAGCAAAGCGTTTCTCTGTGTATTTGGCTGTGATGAAGTCTTTCCTGGCCTGCCTGAGAGACAGAAGGAAGCAGAGGTTACTGTGAATGCAAAAAATAAAAATTAAAGGGTTCGGCGAATGCCAAAGCTCTGGACCTCTGACACTGTACAGTACTAGTGTTTGGACACTGATATAAAAGACACAAAGGCTGGACAACATTTTCAAATACTGTTTATTTTCCCATTCCCAAAACAAAAAAGGCAGTTGCCTTAAAAAAAAATGCAGGAAAATGGCTTCTCATAAGGTTGTGGGGTTGTAGATAGAACACGTGAATACTCCGTTAAGGCTGCTTTATGCTTTAAGCGCCACATGAACAGCTACAGAAGTGGTACAAAGTCCCTGTGATGGAAAAGTCATGCACACAATGCACTGACAGATACATGCTGTCTTTTGTTTATTTGTGCCCTGCGTCCCCCCCAATGATTTTTCCTTCAAAATCCATGTGGGATAGCTTATGGTAATATTCTAGTTAGTACTCCAGAGTGAAATTAAAATCTATTTATATCACATGTTCGTACACATGTGTATACCATGTGAGACCAAGTACTGTCCAAAAGTCTGAAAATATTGCACAATAAAATTCTGGCTACATAATCCATCAACAGTGTAAACACGCACAGACAGAAAGGACAGAGAAAGTGAGAGCATCACTTACATGTCACTGGTAGGATTTGGTTTGACCATATCTTCCGCACTCAAACACGCCTCCATGATCTCGTTAAATCCAGCATTCCCCACGTTCTTGGCCAGCTGTAGGAGACACACACACATTCACATATTATATATGCACACAACAAGCAAACAAAGGGCTACCACAGTGGTGCTTTTCCATCACCATCTACTTATCCATAGCTTATGGGGTTTTTTAGTAAAGTCAAAGACCAAACAAGATGTAATTATGAGGGAATAAAAAATAATTTTCAATATACCGACCCCTCCAAAAGTATTGGAACGGCATTGGCCATGATTACATTTACATTTATTCATTTAGCAGACGCTTTTATCCAAAGTGACTTACAAATAAGCAAAGCGATATATCAAGCAGGGAACAATACAAGTAGTGCTACTATACAAGATCCATTAATTGAATACGATTACATGGGCAAAGATTACATGGTTTGTAATCAGAAGATGAATATGAGATGATATATCAGAATTACAGCTTCCATTTTCTCACATTTACATCTAGATGATTTAAACATCTTAAAACATGGCACCTTTTGTTTGAACCCACCCATTTTTCAAGCAATTAAAAATATTGGACCATGTAACTGACAGGGGTTTCTTACTGTCCATGTGTGGCCTGTTAAAGTGACTGTTTAAAGAAATAACAGCTCTGAATGTATATTCTTGGTTTGAGTCCTAGGTTTTGCCTGTGAAGACTGCACTTGTATTTAAAAAAAAGGATAAACCAACATGAACACCAGAGAGCTATCTATGGGAGAAAAGCAAGCCATTTTGAAGGTGAGAAAAGAGGGAAAATTGATCAGAGCCACTGCACAAGCATTTGGCATTGCCAATACAGGAATGTCCTGAAAAAGAAAGAAACCACTGGTATACGAACATCACCTAAAAATTGGGTGGTAACACATCTAGATGTAAATATCAAGAGATGAATTCTGACATTCTGAACCATCATGTTTCCACATCAGTCATAAGGTCAATGTGAAATACCTCTGCTTGAACACTTACAAACATGTTTTTAAAAAAGGAAAAATGAACCACCAACCAAGAGTTCTGATGTGCTGAGGACATCCAGCGTGAGGGACTGAATTCTAGAGTAGTGCACACCCAACTCTCGGTGGATCCCAGAGCATTCTATGCAGGTCAGAATTCCCAGGTTGGTGGACAGCCATGTGGGCCCTGGAGAAAAGACACGGTCCATAATGTTTCACAAAATATGACCACATGATTGTTTGATGTACCATGCTTTGCATAAGTATTCACCTTCCTCTTGATCTTTACCTGGGCACAGACTTTTAATGGACAGCCTCCTCTAGGTACAGTTGCAGTTGTGCCATATTCATACTATTTTTTAAATAATGGATGTAATTTTGCTCCACAGGATGTGCAAAGTTTGCTATATATTTTTTTATTATCAAACCCTTATTGTTACTTTTCCAGAACTTTTTCCACAAACTTGTTTTGATTGCTGTTTGGTCTTCTTGACATGTTTTGTTTAAATCCTATATGTTCTCTAACAAACTTCGATTGGCCTTCCAGGAACAGGTGTATCCATACTGAGATTGAGAAAACATTTATTTCACAGAGCAAGGCGAGATTCGAACCTCCAATCCTGCAGACGCGAGGCAACCTGCTAACCACTAGGCATCTGTGCCTGAGGAGAACACTTACAAATTATAAATAGATGTATTAATTATATGGATTTTTCCACCTACTTCACTATAATGGTCTATTTTGCATAGAAACATGACAATCCCAGATAATTCCGTTTCACTTCCAGGTTGCAGTAAAACAAAATGTGGAAAAGTTCAAGAGGGTGAATACTTCTGTAAGTCATCACTGTAGTTGATTAAGTAAAATATCTTCAGTTCCACACCACTGTGATATGCAAATTAGTTGTTGGTTATTCAAAGGGGTTGTGAACATTCTGGACTCCACTAAGAGCATTTTAAAAATCCCTACAACAACAGATGAAGATACTGAGGGAGTTTACTGGATACAAGCAGAAATGTATCTACAGCACCCTCATTAAATAAGCTAAATCGTTTCAGCTTACAGTCTTTTGCAATACTTGTCCATTTTTCTGCAGTGATTCATTCAGACTTCCTGAATCTCCTCTTGTAAATCTCCCCCTCTGTCTAATAATTCCAAGCCGTTTACGAGTCGCTCACCGGGAGCACCGCAGTCACAGCAGACATCGTTGCCGGTCATGCGTTTGACCTCGCCCAGGATGGCTTTGGTCAGCTCCTGAACGATGTTGTTCTCGCCCACGTGCTGGTCTCCCTTAAAGGCGTTGTTAAGCGCTTCCTCCTTACTGTTCTGCAGCACCGAGATCCAGCTGAAACAGAGATGAAGCAGAGGAAGAGACGCAGGAAGAGAGCGTGAGTGGAGAAGAATGAGACAGTAATGGATTTGGATGAATGTAATTAGGAGACCGGGAAAAGGAACTGCACTATGAAAGGTTTACTTTTTGGTGCAGAAAACACACACATGCTTACATTTGGCACTCGGGCTCATCCTCTGCCTGAAAGTGATACGTTCGGTCATCTGAGAGATAGAAGGAGAGTAAGAGGGGAGAGAGGGAGGGAAAGCGAGTGTGAGAAGAAGGAAAATGATAATAAAATAAAATTACTGTTTATTTCACATAGTCACGCTGTGCCCACACACACACATCATAAACACACATATATAAAACTAAACATCCCTAATTATATAGAACAGCTGTTTTTACTTGAGTGTTATTTAAAAAAACATTTTCTTGGTTAAAAAAAAAAAGCAGCAGGGCTATGAGAAAGGCACAAAACTCTTAACCTGAATTCCTCAGCATTATGCTTGCACTTATAAATCACTGTATAACATTCCTTAAACCATGTGTCTCAAGACTGACAATCATACCATATTGATTATGATGCAGATTCTCTGACCCAGTGTCTAGCCATCACAATTTGGCCCTTATCAAAGTCGCTCAGATTCTTACACTTTCTTATTTGTCCTGCTTCCAACACAACAACGTCGAGAACTGACTGTTCACTTGCTGCCTAATACGGTTACAATCAAAATTATTCAACTTCAATTGCAAATCAGGTTTAGTCAAAATTTCAGACTTTCAGTTGTTTGCAATGAACAAATCAAACAAAAGCAACTGAAATAGTTTAACTCAATGAATGCTTCAAGTGGTTTCCCCAAATTCAACTAAAAATGCAACTTATAATGAATTCTCCAGTTTCAAATTATTCAACTCCCTAAATAGAATCCCTCACAACAAAACAAGTATGCAACTAATCGATGGAACTTTTTGGCACGATGGATCAGTGGTATGTCTGGAGGAAGAAGAATGAAGAAAGAACACTCTGTCCACAGTTAAGCATGGTGGTGGTTCGCTGATGCTCTGGGGCTGCTTTGCATCCTCTGGCACTGGAAATCTGCAGCATGTGGAAGGCAAGATGGATTCATTGAAGTATCGGGAAATCCTAGGAGAAAACGTCATGCCGTCTGTGAGGAAGCTGAAGCTTGGGTGTCATTGGGCCTTGCAACAGGACAATGATCCCAAGCATACCTCAAATTCCACCAAGGCTTGGTTGCAGAAGTCATCGTGGAAGATTCTACAGGGTGATCACAGTCACCTGATTTCTGAAATCTCTGCTGAGATTTGAAGGCGGCGGCAAACGCAAGCACGCAACAGCACGCAAACCCAAGAATATTACTAACCTGGAGACCACTGCTCATGAGAAATGGGCTAAGATTCGTCAGGAATGCTGCCAGAAGCTCTGCATCTCATTTGCAGCAGGTCATAACAGCAAAAGGGTGCTCTACTAAGTAGTAAAGATGCTTGCCATGAAGGGGTTGAATAATTTTGAAAGTGGAGAAATCATTCAAGTTGCATTTTCAGTTGAATTTGGAGAAACCACTTGAACCACTTCATTATGTTGAACTATTTCAATTGCTTTTGTTTGATTTGTTCATTGCAAACACTTGAAAGTCTGTAAATTTTGACAAAAACATGATTTACAATGGGAGTTGAATAATTTTGATTACAACTGTATATCCCACCCATTGACAGCTGCTACTGTAATTAGATAATCAATGCTACTCAAGTCATCTGTTAGTGGATTTAATGATACTAGTGTGTACATTTAATGTTAAATATATTTATGTGGTGCATCCATCATACTAGTCCCCATGCAAGGTGGTACTATAGCAATGATAACATTAGAATGAGCACATCAGTATAAACCAGTGATTTGTCTTACAGCTCTGAAACTGCCAACTCTGATCATCATGACTTTTCTGATGCCTGTACAGATATAATATTTTGACAAATGTGGGGGTAAAAAAGAAAAGAAAAATGCGATAGGGTATTGTGCTATAGTGGTACAGTGCTAGTGGAAGATCCCTTTCATCCAAGCTCCTACCCATTTGGGTTTAGAAACAACTCTGTATACCCAAGTTAAATGTAAAACTGAGCCTTTGTAAGATTTCGAGATGAGCTACTGTGCAGGTTTACAGAGCTGAAGGAGGACAGAGAAGGAAGTCTGCTTCCACAAATTTCGGCCCTTGTTTGAGTGTGTTTCTGTGTGTGTGTGTGTGTGTGTGTGTGTGTGTGTGTGTGTGTGTGAGTGGATCGTCATACGTGAGATGAGGTCAAAGCTTTTCTTCTCGTCTGGATTGTGTTTGACCTGGCAGGTTAGGAGATTGAGCTTGGCTGGTGGTCTGTTTGGCTGTAAGCACAAGTCAAAGAGAGAGAGAGAGAGAGAGAGAGAGAGAGAGAGAGAGAGAGAGAGAGAGAGAGAGACAGCAAAGAGAATGAACAATAATGAGGGAGACTTGCATACAATATGTAAATTTCAATATCAGTTTCTCATGATTCTCTTTTTGTGAGGAAACTTCTTATCCCTTTTGAAGACACTGCTGTAAGTTCTCTATCGAGGATTTGACGGCATTCTGAAGTTACAAAAAGCCACGCTCCTGCATGTTCTAAAAGTAGGTGCGGCTCTGTTTCTCTCTTTTCCTTTTTCTGGGAAAAGTGGGAAAATTCCAAGCAGAAAGAAACGGAACAAGCTTGCAGCATTACTCAATACACGCTCCAGTCTCCAAGACTAGAAGTAAACAGTGAGAGAAAACGATCTGCTTTTGGAAGATGTGAAAGTGGGATACAAAGATAAAGTGAGGGGGAAAAGAAAGAGAGTAAATATGCAGTTTATCAATGCTTAGCTGGCTTACCGTCCCGTGGGAGATGGTCAGGTAGCCGTTCTTCACTGTGCACTTCCTCTTCTGCCACACTTTCCGTAAACTGGAGACAGGAAACAGGAAGTCTCATCACACTGCCAATGACCGTCAGGCCATTACTTTGGTTAAATGACATTTTAAGGCTTTCATGATGATGATGATGATGATGATGATGAATAACGGACTTGTGTCCTGTGACATTTTGACAAAGTTAACCCACTCACCCATCACTTTTCTTGTACAGGTTCCCACTGCGCTCTGTGCCATGCTCCTTGTTCCCCTGCGGCTGGTGCAGACTGTAAGTGGTGCTCTGCCGCACCTGGGAATCCTACAAAGCAGAATAAAGATGTGTGTAGATGTACATTTTTTTCTTTTTTACAAAAGGACAGGAAGTGGTTATTCCCAGGGTCAAAGGAAAGGGAAAAACTGATGCGGTCAATTCATTTGAGGAAACTGCCACAGTGGATGTCCCAGAACCCCCAGAGAGGCGAGCGCATTCACAAACACATTTACAAACTTGGGGAAAGTAGTAAAGCTTTAGAGTGCAGTACCAGACTAAGATTTCAAAAGTGCTTTTTAATGGAATGAAATATGTGCAAGATCACTAAAAGAGACGGTTATTTGATATGCATTTAAAACACTTTAAATCACAAGGAAATGTCATTAGTTAGGGCAGGAATATGTCGAAAAGAAACAGCACATGAAACTAAGTTTGAGTTCTGCACTTGAACACACACCATGGATACAGTGCCTTGCGAAAGTATTCGGCCCCCTTGAACTTTTCAACTTTTTGCCACATTTCAGGCTTCAAACATAAAGATATAAAATTTAAATTTTTTGTGAAGAATCACCAACAAGTGGGACACAATTGTGAAGTGGAACGAAATCTATTGGATATTTTAAACTTTTTTTAGCAAATAAAAAACTGAAAAGTGGTGCGTGCAAAATTATTCGGCCCCTTTACTTTCAGTGCAGCAAACTCACTCCAGAAGTTCAGCGAAGATCTCTGAATGATCGAATGTTGTCCTAAATGACTGATGGTGATAAATAGAATCCACCTGTGTGTAATCAAGTCTCTGTATAAATGCACCTGCTCTGTGATAGTCTCAGGGTTCTGTTGAAAGCGCAGAAAGAATCATGAAGACCAGGCAGGTCTGTAATACTGTGGTGGAGAAGTTTAAAGCCGGATTTGGATACAAAAAGATTTCCCAAACTTTAAACATCCCAAGGAGCACTGTGCAAGCGATCATTTTGAAATGGAAGGAGTATCAGACCACTGCAAATCTACCAAGACCTGGCCGTCCCTCTAAACTTTCAGCTCAGACAAAGAAGACTGATCAGAGATGCCGCCAAGAGGCCCATGATCACTCTGGATGAACTGCAGAGAACTACAGCTGAGGTGGGAGAGTCTGTCCATAGGACAACAATCAGTCGTACACTGCACAAATCTGGCCTTTATGGAAGAGTGGCAAGAAGAAAGCCATTTCTCAACGTTTGGTGTGACGTTTGGTGTGTCTCCCAGGTGGCTTGTGGCAAACTTTAGACGAGACTTTTTATGGATATCTTTGAGAAATGGCTTTCTTCTTGCCACTCTTCCATAAAGGCCAGATTTGTGCAGTGTGCGACTGATCTGTTTATAAATTATTGGTACTCTGCACAATTTGTTCATCCAGAGTGATCATGGGCCTCTTGGCGGCATCTCTGATCAGTCTTCTTTTGTCTGAGCTGAAAGTTTAGAGGAGCGGCCAGGTCTTGGTAGATTTGCAGTGGTCTGATACTCCTTCCATTTCAAAATGATGCGCTTGCACAGATGTTACTTTTTGGGATTTAAAACTTGGGAAATCTTTTTGTATCCAAATCGGCTTTAAACTTCTCAACAGCAAAGTACGGACCTGCCTGGTGTGTTCCTTGGTCTTCATGATGCTCTCTGCGCTTTCAACAGAACCCTGATACTATCACAGAGCAGGTGCATTTATACAGAGACTTGATTACACGGATGGATTCTATTTATCACCATCAGTCATTTAGGACAACATTGGATCATTCAGAGATCCTCGCTGAACTTCTGGCGTGTTTTGCTGCACTGAAAAGGGGAGCAGGGCGTATCACATACTTTTCTTATTTTTTTTTTATTTGCTAAAAAGTTTAAAATATCCAATAGGTTTCGTTCCACTTAACACTTGTGTCCCACTTGTTGGTGATTCTTCAAAAAAAACAAATTTTTAATTTTTTATTGCTTGAAGCCTGAAATGTGCAATGAAAAGTTAGAAGGCCGAAGAGGCATACTTCTCAAGCACTGTACATAATCTTTCTTTAATCTTTATGAGGCTTCAGATATTAAACAGTGGGACTATTTTTCAAACTTCATGCAGAGGTGCCAACGTTGCAAGTGAACAAGAAAATCCTAGCAGGAAGAGAAAAAACACGGCGCATTTCAGTGGATGGGGTGGATCCATGCTAACTGCGTAAATGATGAAATGTGTATTGTTTGAGCATGTATTTAACTGGTTTTCTATCGGTGTGCAAGTCCAAGGTTTTGTGAATTCACAGATTAAAGTCAAAATAAATTTTGTGCAATGCGAAAGTAACGACAAATACATGCTTGACATCTTACGTCCTTTCCCCTTCGGTTAACTGGCTTTTGTGCTGGCTGAATTTGATTCAGTCCTTCTTATTTAGAAAATCAAAAACACTACAGTTAAACAGTAGGCACCTCTGTACATGAACAACAACAAAAAGAAAGGTACAGGATGTCAGAGCTTTGTGGTCTCCCACCCCCTGCACCTTTCTTCACAAAAAATGGACATCAATCAGGCACTTACTCTCCTAGACTTCGTTGGCAAAGGACGGAGGCATTAAAGAAAAGAAAAAAGCTTTCCATCAGACAATTTAAACACAGCATGTTTTACAATAACAAATTACACAAACAAGACAAACGCACAGCGCAGTTATCTAAACTCTAAATCTCTTGGTTACTCACTGACCACTCAGAGTAAAGAAGGTTGTTTACATTTGAATTAAGAGCATGTAATCTCTTAATGTTTAAGGATTAAGAGCTACTAAAGCGGGCTGTTTGAGGTAAAGAGCTTCCAGAGTTAACTATTCCAGATAGTACTGTGTTTGTATTTGAAATCATTTTACCTTAAATAATATTATACATTAATTTAAGCCTGACTTTAATCACGTAAAATCAGTGTGCATGATAAAAATTTATATTCACTATACATTGGGCACAATGAAGCTGGCCTTACCTCTTTCTGCTCCACCTGAAGCTCTGTCTTCAGCACGTCTCGTAACTGTGTGAGCTGCCGGCGTTCCTCATCTTGAGCCTGCTTGATCTAAAACAGAAGGCCAAACAGGCAATGAAGTCAAAGTAATACTATTGTTAATAATTATATAACATAACTATACGCCTTGACCAGGAACCATTGACACACAGCTATGCACATGCTCTGCTCACCGAATGCAGATCAGTGGCAAGTTTCTCTATAGAGGGTTTCAGGTTGTCCACAGCCTTTAGACCGTCCTGAAAGAAACTGTGAGACAAGATGTCCAACCAGGTGTAAAAATACAACATCACATTAGCATTAAACCTCCTCTAACATCCTGCCAACCATCTCACACACGCAAGCGTACACACAGACACACACACACTCATTCTAATGGTCTAAAAATCTCTATTCTACGAATAGAATTTTTCACCTGACTTCTAAAATAATTGGCCAAAACCTACAGGATGAGGCCAAGTCGAACGTCTTAATGTGGAAAATATCTGTCTTCTGTCACACTAGTGGAGAATAACAGGAATATTTTTGGCATGCATCTTTGCAAATGAACAATATTGATCCAGGAACCTTTTCACTTCAAGCTTTTCTCCCAATGGGTCTGATGTATATATGTGAGCGAGAAGGAGCTTGGCAAAGTGGATTTGAGGCACAAAATGTGCTCGCCTTGGGCGCCCATAACCCGGTCACTGGTTCAGCAGTTATCCTTCCTTGGACCACTTTTGGTAGGTACTAACCACTGCATACTGGGAACATTCCATGAGATCTGCCCAATCGTCTATCCATTCCAATTTGGCCCTAATCAAAGACGCTCAGATCCTTACACTTGCCCATTTTTCCTGCTTCCAACACGTCAACTTCGAGAACTGACTCTTCACTTGCTGCCTAATATATCCTGCCCCTTGACAGGTGCCATTGTAACAGATTTTTTTCAAATGTTATGCACTTCTCCTGTTAGTGGTTTTAATAGTGGTTATGTAGTATAAAGTAGAGTTAGATGATTGTGTTGGTGTTGATGCCAAAAACTCAAAATGAGCGATATTCTTTCTGCCCACTCCGTCTCTGCGTTCTCTTCGGGAAACGCCGAAATACTGGCGCAGTCCGTTCAGGGAGCATGGGTAAAAGCCATGCTTGAGTAGTAAAAGCCAAGTGAAAAGTAGTTTCACCAGCCAGACTGTGCTTTCCTCGCTAAACAGCCTCCACGCTTTCCTCGTCTTTTGTTGCGCTTCTTTTTGAAGCGATAATGCAAGCGACATAAATCCATCAGTATAGACAAGAGCAGTTTGGAACTAAAATTAGGTTAGGCATGCTTTTATTACATACTATGGCACCTTTATCATAATACATTACACAACTACATTAATGTTCTCTCTCTCCTTTTTGCTTTTCAACCACATTATACTCCCTAAGGCTTTATATTTCGTCAAGGCCTTTGAGGTCTACAAATCAAAAGTTGTTGGCTGCCCCTCGGTCTAAGCACAAGTCAAAGGCTGATCGGCTATACTCTGTACTTGCTCCTAAATTATAGAATGATCTCCCTCTTTACATTCGCATGGCCCCATCAGCTGAGATTTTTAAGTCTCAGCTGAAAACACATTTTTATAATTTGGCTTTTGAATTTGGGAAACCCTGAATACTTGAGATGCGTGTTCTGATATTGACTGCACTTTGTATATGTAGTTTTTGTGTGGGTGTTCTTTTATTTTCTGGTTGCGAAGCACATTGGTCAACTCAAAATAAATTGAGTCGAGCTGAGTTGACAGTTGAGTTATGGCTGATCAGTGTATGTGTGCCGCAGCCTAGGAAAACGCTTCACGTGGTGATTTATTTATTTTCACATTTTTATTAAATTAGTTTTGAAAACTACCTGCTTCCAAAAACTGAATGCTTCTCTTTTGCTTGGATCTCAAACACAAGTAAAGCTGCATTTAAAGATTCCATGGTGCTGGAACATCATGGACATTTGGGGAGTTGGGATTATACACTGAACGGACAGGCTTGTGTCCGTTTTGTTACGGCACATAGCTATTGAACAACTTGACCCAAGCCTGGCATTCACTATGTGAGGGAATCACACTTAGTTAGCATGGTTGAAGACATATTTAGACTGAAGGCACTTCTGCAAAAGGCACAAGCGAATCTGATTATTATTATTATTATTAATAATAATAATAATAATAATAATAATAATAATAATAATAATAATACATAAATAAATAAATAAATACATACATAAATTTCAATTCTGTAGGAAAACCACACACCTGGCAACACACCTAGTCTTGGTTTTGGAAAGCGGAGGAAATTTTGCTCAGAACTGACCATTGCTAATTGCCAAACCTTATTAAATCAAACAGAATATCTAATAACCTTATGAAACGCCCTTGCTCAGTGAAGCTCGCTTTAAACGACTTCAGGGCAGAATGAATCTGCATACACACAACATGGTGTGACTACACACGGAATAAACAATGAAAATATCATCATCACACCCTTAATGGCTGATATTTGATCTATAAAACTGGTGCTATGAACATTTTTACTGACTTAACCGTGCAAGGTTTTTATTTGTATCCTTTGTTTATTAATCAAAAGCTAATTTATGATCATTATCTTCTTACTGACGGCTGAAAAAGAAAGACTGATGTTGGCCTTTCAATTGAGACATAGCTGAATTATGTTTAGCTTAAAAAATGGATACTTACTTGCATTGTGCATGGAAATACTTGATGAGGTTCTGCAGTAGATCCACGCCCTTCTTGATCTTAATCTCATTCACTTTGAGGAGGTACTGAAATCAAAAACCGTCAGACCGAGCGAATATGTCAGAACAAACATAACAAAATCGTAATCTTTAAGTAAAGCTGAGCGGAAAATTACTTTAGAGGAAATTGAAGTTATAAACTGACTCCCTAAGCTTGTCTAAACATGCTCTGTTGCACAAATTAACATGCCATTTAGCCTTTACAGAGACTTTAATAAAAGAACGTACACGTTCTCCTTCTGCTCAGTATCTCTCGATGTTCTTGCAGCTACTGACCTCGCACATCTGAAGCTGAAAGAAGCGCCGCTCCTTCTCCATCTCCTCTGCTATCTCGGCCCCGCTGATCTCCGTCCGGATCATTCCGTGCTGTCGGGCGTGCTCCTTTTTCTCCTTCTCAATCTTGGTGCTGCAAGGAGCACAAAATGACTTCTTAAAACCTGAACTCTACACACACACGTGCACATTTACATCATTATAAGACTCTACTCGTGAAACAGAACAATCCTTACAGATGCTCCAGTAGCACATGTGTCCTACTTTATGGACGTAGCATTTCCTTTATAAAAAGGAAAGCCAAACAGTCACAGGATTCCAGAGTTGGCATCAATGATGGAGTTAGGGCTTTCTACTTCAGGCAAGGGATCACTGAATTTATTTTATTTATTTATTTTTTAAATATCCATGTTCTGGTCAGCGTGGTGATGGATCCAGAGTCTATATAGAACGGCACCATGCACACACATTCGCACTCTCAATCACACGCAAGTGTGTCACCATGCTGGTTGGTATGTCCCTTGCCAGAAGAATTCATCAATACCACATTTTTCTGTCTGGATGCAATTTAGATATTCCTCAATGTGAATACACACATACTAAGCTATAGAACTCGATATGTCTATACAGTCATGAGAAAATAATTACACCCCATGAAAATTGTTGTCTTTTTTTTTTTATTGTTGACATATTTGGACATGCAAACATTTGCTCATCTTTGAAACAGTGCCTATTAATGAAGTTTTAGCAAAACAAGAAAAATGAGCTTTTTCAATTATTTATTCAACAGAAAGATATTCAAAACATGATATTCATCTGTGGAAAAAGTAAGTAGACTCATGGCCTCAGAAGCTAGTATTGCCTACTGTAGTAGAAATAAGTACTTGTAGCCGTTTTGCATAATTGTCCACCAGGTTTACTGGAATTTTTGACCACTCTTCAATGCAATATTCTTCCAGTTGCAAGATGTTTGAGGGTTTACTTGAAAGTACGGATCCATTTCAAACCCCCCCCCACAACATTTCAATGTGATTCAAATCCAGGCTTTGACTAGACCATTCCATAATACTCCAATTCTAATTTTTGAGCCATTCCTTGATGGATTTGCTAGTGTGCTTAGGATCATTATCCTATTGAAACTTCCACTTTTGGTTCAACTTCATCTTTTGGACAGATGGCCTCACATTATCTTCAAGCACTCTGATACAATGCAGAATTCATAGTTGAATCAATGAATGTAAGCTGTCCAGTCCCTGGGGCAGAGAAGTAACCCCAAACCATAACATTTCCACCCCCGTGCTTCACAGTTGGTATGAGGTGCTTCTCCTGAAAAGCTGTATTTGGTCTGCACCAAACATGTCTGATGTTACTGTGGCCAAACAATTCAGTTTTATTTGTATAGTGCTTTTAACAATGGACATTGTCCCCAAAGCAGCTTTACAGAAATATATAAATTCAAAACAACTCTATCTTTCATTCATCTGTCCAGAGCACATTATTCCAAAAGGCCTGGTCTTTGCCTATATGCTCGTCGGCAAACTGTAGTCTTGCAAAGGCTTTTTCCTGGCACGCCTCCCATGCAGGTCAAATTTGTGCAATCTCTTTCTGATTGTAGAAGCATGCACTTTGACACAAACAGTTGCAAGACTTACTAGCAGTTTCTGTGATTAAATTTTGTGGTTCTTGGAGACTTCTTCTTGCATCAGACGATCTGCTCTTAGGCTGAATTTGCTGGGATGGCCAGTTTAAAATATGCTGCATTTGTAGATTCTTTTCCTTGCAGTGGAATTATGTATTTCAAATCATTTGGAGATCTTTTTAAATCCCTTGCCAGACTCATGAGAATTTTTTCTGAAGGCCTTATAGAACACTAGATCTTGGAATGAGGACACAACACACCTCAATAACAAAGGAAACCAAACACTCGATATGAGAGGGGTATAAGTAAGACAGGTTCCACTAAAATTTTATGGATCTGAAGGTGTCAATTTTATGTCATTTGATAGAGTGCATCACCTTAATTAATAGGCAATGTTTCAAAGAGGTCGAAAAATAATGTAGAAAAAAACCCACACTTTCCATGGGGTGTACTTATTTTTTCACATGACTGTAGATAGTAATGTGCTTCAGAAGGGATTTGTCATCCAACGCATTATTTTCTATATACAAAAATTTGACATAGCAACACTGGGTTCTCAGATCAGGTTTTGTTTCAATGACAAAGAACCATTAGTTATTACTTGCTGTAAGAGTATTGCTATATTTCACCCCGTTTTTCAAGCACAAAGACGAGGTTATGTATTTAAACTGACATTGCAGATGACCCATAAATGCACTATCCTTGCATATTTTCCATTTGTTGTGCTATATTAAACCAAACAGAAAGGGAAACATTTGTTGACGGACAGAAAAAGGTAGAAAGCCATTAATGTAACCATTAACATCCATCAAAAATCAGACTCAAGATGGCCACCTCTGGATCCTCTGCCTACAAGTGTAAAGCACAGCGGGTTTTTATCAATTTGTCAACAACGTTGACAAAACCCGAAGCCAAAAGAAAAAAAAAAAAGATATATAGGGAATGGAAATAGCAAATGACAAAGGAGAGGATTGGTTTATAGAGTGGTGTGATAGCATGTGTTGGCACTGTGGCATCTTTAGCAAAGTAAGCAGACTACAGCCAGATTGTAAAGTTGAGAACAGCCGACCACACACACATGCTCCCAAATCACTTCTAAAAAAAGCTGGAAATGTCAACTGTTTAGTAACCTCAGGTTTACTAGACACACTACTAACAGAGACGCAATTTCCTACCAGATGCAGTGGCTCACAAGGAAAGAAGGGTTCAGTGAAAGCACATCCGATTTTACAAAGCCTAGTTAGATTTTTACAAACAATTAGTCCAGAAAAGAATTACAATGACCATCCTGCAGCAACTACTTGACAAAATCAACAAAAAGTTGCTAAAGTAGCTGGCATCGGATTTTATTATTGATTAGTTGGTCTATGATATGAATCACACTGATAGCACTATGCCACTTCAAACCACAAGCATTGCAGCCATTTCAATCAATTACCTTATAAAGTAGCGATACAGCATTAAATGCTACATCACTATTTTCATAATGGGTACGTATACGGCATATATTTTTAAATATACAGCCAGGTCCATAAGTGTTTGGACAGTGAAAATTTTTTCTATTTTGCCTCTGCACACCACCACAATGGATATTGAAATGAAGCAATCAAGGCGAATCTTGAGGTAAACCATCTGTATTTACATTTATGAAGGCATCCATGGGCTGTAGCCCATGATGTCCATGGGTTACAGATTTCAGACAGTCATTGACTGCACAGGATTTGCATACAAGTATGAAAAATCATACTAATATTTAGGATTGTTTGTCCAATTACTTTTGAGCCTGTGAAAACGGAGGGGCCCCAAATGGCTGCAATTCCCAAATGTTTAATGCAATATTTTTTGTTAAACCCCTTGTATTAAATCACAAAAGTCTACACTTCAATCACATCTTAATTGCTTCCACTGTGGTTGTGTTCAAAGGCAAAAATTGTCGAAATACTCATGGGTCTGATTGAATATTGCGTGTCATGTCACCATCCTGTTTTCAGTTTAACATCGAAGGTGTTGGGAGTCAATTTCCTGATCCGAAGCAAGAGTCTTGCGCAAACAACAAGCAAAATGTATTTAGCGTTCATGTGCTTCAATTACTGAAAAAGCCAGTGTATATTGGCCTTCATTTTGAATTTAACAGGTCAGAACTGAACAAAAATCAGGCTTCCCAGTGCCGGTGACCACTGATCCACTGGTCACACTGAAATACTGTAGCAAAAAAGGTCTGATTTGAAAAAAGTGGTTGATAAAAGCACTTGATACAGTCATGACATATTGTCAGTAATAAGTACTGCAGTTCTTATCCTGTTATTGAATTAAGCCTACTTAAGAGCTGTGTATAGTATTACCTGAGTGAAATTCTGAAAAGTATTTTAGGGAAAAAAAGAATTTATTTTCATTAGCATATTTATAAAATAATTAACTAACTGATTAAATAGAAAAATAAAAACAACGTCAAAATAAATGTTAGTTGCAGCCCTAACAGGGACATTTACTTTACTCAATTAATTTATCCTTTCTGGAAAATCTGTTAATCGTTTCGGTCATCATGTTATTCAGGCTTGCTTTCTTTCAAACCTCTCCCCTCACTCTGTGCTACAATGCTCATATGCATGGGCACACTTACGACTCTGGTATTCCTTATTCGGACATCTACTTACAATACTCTACTACTCCAAACCTTTAAGAGTGCTGAAAAGACACCTGCGCAGTCAGCCGGCAGCTCTCCTACAGCTCGGGGATTAGAGCCGAGTCAAACCGTAGCGCCTATCCCGAGGAGAGTGTGCTTGCAAATCAGCAGCACACAGAGGAGCATTTAAACTCCGTTATTTCGTCCACTGAAATCTAGAATGTCAATAACGATCAAATTAAGGAATTTTCGAGGAACCCCAAGGTCAATGAGAGCTGATCGGACCAGGAGGGGGAATCTCGTGAAGCACTCTCCGAACGCTCAGAAGCAAAATGAAGTGACTGATGATGGGAAATGGTCACGAGCTCGAACTGAATGGCACATAAACAGCAACCCTGTCTTTACTTAAATGGCATGGTATAGGGAAAAAGTATTACCCTTTCAGTAAAGAATGTCCTTTGCTGCTTGGAAAATATATAAAAGCTACCATAAATCTCATACATTGAAGGAAGGAAACAATAAAACACAATTAGCGTGATAGACAACAGGAGAAGAGGAGATGAGGTGATGAGATGAACAGTTAAATTATCTAAAGTGCTGGAGTATGGCTTTAAGGAAATAAAGTGTGGTTCGGCGATCATTAAAATGACGCCCGCACAAAGGAAAGCCGACACTGTAATTGTCACATTGCGCTTCCTTTCATGAGTTAATCTTAGGTTTGCTGCAAGATGTTATTATTTAGATAACATGAGGTTTATTGCCATAATTAACTTCTACATGAAAATGTGCAGTATGAACACATTTACTGCTTTTTTTTTCTTTTTAAAGCAGTGTTTATACACTTCCAGTTCTCACTCAGAAGCAGAAAGTTTAAATGGCTTACACTTTGGTCTCATAGTCCTTCCAGGCCTTATCGAACGGCTTTTTCAGATCCTGCAAGGCACAAAACAGAAACACGGAATTAACATTAAACAGGTTTATACTTGTATAAAACCTTACAACCCTTATACTAACGTATAGTGTGACGTAGAAATAAGGAAAAATAGCAAAAAATAGGGAGCATTGCACTAGCAGACTACAATAAACTGGGCAGGATGTTTGACGTACTGCACAATTTAATGGACATACACCATTACTTCAGTTATAAAGAAAGCACTTGGAGGCGCTAATAATATTGCTCCAAGTGGAAATACTGGAACTGATTCTAACAAAACATGATTTTTTTTTTATTGCTCTATAAAAATCTGACCAAGCTGCCCAGTTTTAGTTAAGGTGTTAAGGGACTTCACACAGTGCCCAGAAGGGTGTGGTTACTGAGAATAGCATTAAAAAACACTGTACAATGTGTACACTGATTCAACATTATATAAGCATAATAATCCAGATGTTCAAGATAACCGATAGTGTACAAGCATATAATACATTTCTGTATATGGCATAATTACGAGAACAAGAACATGCTCTCCATAGCAGAAGTCCAAAGAGAGCACACCAAGAACCGCAAAAAAAAGTCACTAAAGATTCCATTTGATCTCAGATGAATATAGTCATTACTTTATGCAGTATATAAGATAAGATTGAATTTCTTACGGTTGTTGTGGCATGTGTGTTCCTATGGAGAGCCCGTTCTTGCTCTCCTAATTCATTCATACACTGAAACATAAAATGTACGTACACTTTGAGCTATATTGAACATCTGGACTATTTTCCAATTTGCTCTCAGAACCAAATATTAATGCGCTAGAATATGGGGGAGTGTTTGCCGAAAGAATGGGCACTGTTTAATAAAAGATATACTCAAAAATCTCAGAATATTTCACGTGTTCTTAATTTCTGCTCATTCTCATTAAGCGTGCACATAATTCTGGAATTGAATATTAGTTACCGAAACACATGAAAATTGAATACAACTATGGCTATTATGCTGTTTAGATAATCCGTGTGAACCACAGGGACACTGATAAGATTCGCATGATCGAAGTCACAGAGTTATCATAAGAGCTCTGTGGGAACTCCAGGACTGCAGAAACAATGGAGGCTTGCTAATGCCAGCATGGGTGAGCTTCACGAGTCAGTGAGTCTCAACAGAGAGGCTTCATGTAGCAGTAGATCACCATCGGAAAGCATCCAAGAATGGAAGCGCTCAAATGGTTTTCTAGTGATGTCTGCACGACTGGACGCAAAGCACAGGATTAACCACATACACAAGTGTGTGACAATAGAGGTCTCTGGGGACAGACAGTGGGATGATGGGATTTAGTGATTTGAATATGACATCAAGCTTTGCAAGGCCCACACTGCTGCTCCAGAATTGCCCAGAAGTTCCCACACCAGCTGGCTGACGACAGAAAACACACCTTTCTTTCCTAGCAATAAGCACTACACCACATGTACAACCCCAATTCGCAAAAAGTTGGGATGCTATCTAAAATGTAAATAAAAACAGAATGCAATGATTGGCAAATTTCATGAACCCATATGTTATTCACAATAGAACATAGAAATCATAAAATGTTTCAACTGAGTAAATGTATTATTTTAAGAAAAAAATAATGTAATTTTGAATTTGGTACCCACAACACATCTCAAAAAAGTTAGAACGGGGCAACAAAAGGCTGGATAAGAAAGTGTTACTAAAAAGAAACAACTGGAGGTTAAATAGATATTCATAGTCTTCGCAATTTTATGTTGAGGAACATCATTCTGAAATTGTTCCATAAATTATAGATGCAGTTTTTCACAGATTGGTGAACCTCTGTCCATCTTTACTTCTGAAAGACTCTGCCTCTGTAAGATACTCTTTTTATACCCAATCATGTTTCTGACCTGTTGCCAGTTAACCTCCAGCCGTTGCATTTTAGGAACACTTGCTTTTCCAGCCGTTTGTAGCCCCCGACCTAACTTTTTTGAGATGTGTTGAGGCCATCAAATTCAAAATTACCTTATTTTTTACTTAAAATGGTACATTTCCTCAGTTTAAACATTTTATACATTTATAATGTTTTATTGTATATGGTAAATGGCACACTTATATAGCACTTTTATCCAAAGCGCTTTACATTGTGTCTTATTCACTCATTCACACACACCAATAGTAGCACAGCTGCCATGCAAAGCACTAACTTGCCATCGGGAGCAACTTGGGGTTCAGTGTCTTGCCCAAGGACACTTCGGCATGTGGAGTCATGCGGGCCGGGAATCGAACCGCCAACCCTACGATTAGTGGACAAGCCGCTCTACCACCTGATCCACAGCTGCACATTGTGAATAACATATGGGTTTATGAGATTTGCAAATCATTGCATTCTGTTTTTATTTACATTTCACACCGCGTCCCAACTTTTTTGGAATTAGGGTTGTAAACCAAATACATATTTATACGTATATATGTATTTCACGTATATATGTAATACGTATTTCAATGTTTTTATCTACATGTTAATGTACTTTCATCAAGAAATGTAAACCGCTTCACAGAGGGTTGTGTTTGAGCTGCATTTAGCTTCAGGTTTACCCTTTGGCTGCAGTGACTGGAGCATGAAAGGCACAGACTTGGGTTAATGGCTCATTTGACAGCTCACATCTAGTCCTATAATCTCAATCCATTAGTGCATATCTCCATCTGAGCTAGAGTAAAATCAGCATGCCTTCAGGGAATATTAACATGTAAAGCCTGGTTGTATTACAAACTCTCTGTAAAGCTCCTTTAAATATAAACTCTCTATAAAAACTCCTTTAAATATAAACTCTCTGTAAAGCTCCTTTAAATATAAACTCTCTATAAAAACTCCTTTAAATATAAACTCTCTGTAAAGCTCCTTTAAATATAAACTCTCTATAAAAGCTTCTTTAAATATAAACACTCCGTAAAGCTCCTTTTCATGTAAACACTCCGTAAAGCTCCTTTACATGTAAACACTCCGTAAAGCTCCTTTTCATGTAAACACTCCGTAAAGCTCCTTTACATGTAAACACTCCGTAAAGCTCCTTTTCATGTAAACACTCCGTAAAGCTCCTTTTCATGTAAACACTCCGTAAAGCTCCTTTACATGTAAACACTCCGTAAAGCTCCTTTTCATGTAAACACTCCGTAAAGCTCCTTTAAATATAAACACTCCGTAAAGCTCCTTTAATATAAACACTCCGTAAAGCTCCTTTAAATATAAACACTCCGTAAAGCTCCTTTAAATATAAACACTCCGTAAAGCTCCTTTAAATATAAACACTCCGTAAAGCTCCTTTTCATGTAAACACTCCGTAAAGCTCCTTTTAATATAAACACTCCGTAAAGCTCCTTTTCATGTAAACACTCCGTAAAGCTCCTTTTCATGTAAACACCCGTAAGCTCCTTTAAATATAAACTCGCAAAGCTCCTTTTACATGTAAACACTCCGGTAAAGCTCCTTTTCATGTAAACACTCCGTAAAGCTCCTTTTCATGTAAACACTCCGTAAAGCTCCTTTAAATGTAAACACTCCGTAAAGCTCCTTTAAATGTAAACACTCCGTAAAGCTCCTTTAAATGTAAACACTCCGTAAAGCTCCTTTAAATATAAACACTCCGTAAAGCTCCTTTAAATATAAACACTCCGTAAAGCTCCTTTAAATATAAACACTCCGTAAAGCTCCTTTAAATGTAAACACTCCGTAAAGCTCCTTTTCATGTAAACACTCCGTAAACCTCCTTTAAATATAAACACTCCGTAAAGCTCCTTTTCATGTACACACTCCGTAAAGCTCCTTTTCATGTAAACACTCCGTAAAGCTCCTTTAAATATAAACACTCCGTAAAGCTCCTTTAAATATAAACACTCCGTAAAGCTCCTTTAAATATAAACACTCCGTAAAGCTCCTTTAAATATAAACTCTCCGTAAAGCTCCTTTAAATATAAACACTCCGTAAAGCTCCTTTAAATGTAAACACTCCGTAAAGCTCCTTTAAATGTAAACACTCCGTAAAGCTCCTTTACATGTAAACACTCCGTAAAGCTCCTTTACATGTAAACACTCCGTAAAGCTCCTTTACATGTAAACACTCCGTAAAGCTCCTTTACATGTAAACACTCCGTAAAGCTCCTTTACATGTAAACACTCCGTAAAGCTCCTTTACATGTAAACACTCCGTAAAGCTCCTTTACATGTAAACACTCCGTAAAGCTCCTTTACATGTAAACACTCCGTAAAGCTCCTTTACATGTAAACACTCCGTAAAGCTCCTTTACATGTAAACACTCCGTAAAGCTCCTTTACATGTAAACACTCCGTAAAGCTCCTTTACATGTAAACACTCCGTAAAGCTCCTTTACATGTAAACACTCCGTAAAGCTCCTTTACATGTAAACACCCGTAAAGCTCCCTTTACATGTAAAACACTCCGTAAGCTCCTTTACATGTAAACACTCCGTAAAGTCCTTTACATGTAAACACTCCGTAAAAGCTCCTTTACATGTAAACACCCGTAAAGCTCCTTTACATGTAAACACCCGTAAAGCTCCTTTACATGTAAACACTCGAAAGCTCCTTTACATGTAAACACTCCGTAAAGCTCCTTTACATGTAAACACTCCGTAAAGCTCCTTTACATGTAAACACTCCGTAAAGCTCCTTTACATGTAAACACTCCATAAAGCTCCTTTAAATATAAACACTCTGTAAAGCTCCTTTAAATATAAACACTCTGTAAAAACCAGTTAAATAAAACACTCTTTAATGGCTGGCTAAATACAAACACTCTGTACAGCCAAATAAAAATAAAGAAATAAACACTCTAAAGGCAATTTAAAATACGCAGACTGTAAAAAAACAGCTCAATATACACACATTTAAAGTCTGGTTAAAATATGGACACTAAATAAAGCTTAGTAAAATACAAACACTCTGCCAAGCCTGATTAAATCCAAACACTTTGTAAAGCCTGGTTGTAAGTAAACAATCAGTAAAGTTTGGTTAAATATAAAGACTCTGTAAAGCCTGGGTAAGTACAAACTATCCATAAAGCATAGTTAGTACATACAGAACAGACTCTGGCCTCACACTCATCTGGTAAAATATTAGTAGGCGTGTCTTAACATAAGGTTAAAGTAATAATCTGATCAAACTAATCATATACTAATGTGGGTATTGATCCGCTCAGAACATCTCAGCTTTTGCCATTGTTCCATCACGTTAAAGGAACACCAGTATTATCTCGATTTATCTGTCGCATACGTGGTATAGCAACTTGGGTTCACCTTAGTCATGCAGCATCAGATGAAAACTGAAGTACTTGCGTGTTAACATGTTTACATTCACAACTTAACCACAAGTTCTTCCACATGAAAGACTAATCCCATCTGGACCAATTCTACAGATTTAAAACTTTATTTACAAATACCTTTGAGTGAAAAATGAATAAAGGTTTTTTTAAACCAGATTTTTCCATTCTATTTTCAATTTTTGCACATGCTGTAAGCTACAAATGTAAATGTAGATTAGGTTTGAAACTCCTGGAGTATTCATTTAAACTTCATGAAGTTTCATGGGGCTCAGGTTGCTAAAAACAGTATCTAAATTAGTGCTTTCTAGCTGACAGATCAGTGAAAAGGTCTATAAGTGCTCTAGAAGATGAGAGAGAGATTTTTTTTTTTAAGCAGAGAGTAGAAGGGTCCCAGTGTGTTAAGTCTGGACTTTATCCCAATTATAGCCTAGCTAGGGAGTGCCTAACAACTTCAGTTACACATTCATGAAAGAGCATCTCCATGAGAGCGTTTCACTCTCCTCAGCTCTGGGCCCCTTCACCACGGGAAACACAGAGAGAGAGAGAATGAGAGAGGGAGGGCGAAAAAGCAGGGAGTCTCCAGGGAGACGAGACAGAAGCAACGAGAAGCGGTCTCATTAGGAGCAAATCGTGTCATGCTTCATGTAGAAGCTAACCAATCGCGATCACGTGGTGCTGGGGAGGGTCACGAGGTCAGGACGGATTTTAATATGCCATAATCAAACCCATCTGTCCATCTGCTCTCTCGCACACAAACTCAGCATGTCACTCACAACTGACTCAATCAGATGTATTTAACTTGGGGCGGGTGGGGTGGGGGTGTCCCCCCTGCCTTCACTAATTGTGTCAATTACTATTATGAAATCCTTTGCTCTCCATTTAATATGCTGAAAAGCACAGACTAGAAAACTCTCAGCTACCCACATGAAAAGAGAGTATGAAGAAAGCTGCTCTGTTTTAGACTTTATGCAGGGGGAAAGTGTTGACTGTGAAGTCTTAAACCTATACTTTGGATGAGAATTTATGCATTCCTTAACCGTATAACAGACTTGAAGTCTCTCTCTGGTCTCCACAGCAGTCCACTGCACTGCTTTGTTCTCAAACATTTTGCTGCCACCATCAAACACACCATATAATTACATAAAACATCCTAAGTTTAACATTTATTGTTTATTGTAAGCAAATTACATGTGTAATTTCAACTGTTTACTCAGATTAACGAGGTATGTTTATTAGATTCGCCCTCGATTACAGCTTACTATTGTGTTTACTGCTATACCTGAGGGCAACTAAAGTTTAACTGAAGGTTGTAATGACACAGGTGAAAAACCCTCAACACCACAAAATGCAGCAAAGAAACCTAAACTGAAATACTTACCCCCTTCACCCCTTTCAGGTCGCCCTTCAGAAGACTGTCCAGAGGAAACGTGATGATGTTATTCATGTTCTGAAACTGGAGCAAGAACAATCATTAAACAAGATTTTCCCTAGAATTTTCTGCTGCAATTGAGATTACTATCGCGTGCAGTAGCACAGAAACCCCTAACATTAGGATTGCTTTCATTACATTAGGTTTCTCATTAGCATTTGAAAAGAATGCAAATCTTGAATACAAATTCGGTGCCGGTACAACTGCTTGGTGAGCTCAGAAACTCATTAAAGCCCAGCAGATGTGTTCTGTAAGCATATACACCGATCAGCCATAATATTAAAATCACCTGCCTAATATTGTGTTCCCCACTGTGCCACCAAAACAGCTCTGACCCGTCGAGGCATGGACTCCACAAGACCTCTGAAGGTGTGCTGTGGTATCTGGCACCAAGATGTTAGCAGCAGATCCTTTAAGGTCTGTAAATTGCGAGGTGGGGAATCCGTGGATCGGACCTGTTTGTCCAGCACATCCCACAGATGCTCGATCGGGATTGAAGTTGGAGGCCAAGTCAACACCTTGAACATGTCATGCTCCTCAAACCATCCCTGAACAATTTTTGCAGTGTGGCAGGGCGCATAATCCTGCTGATAGACACCATTACCATTAGAGAATACCGTTGCCATAAAGTTGTGTGCCTTTTCACTGGATGTCTTTCCTTGGACTGCTTTTGGTAGTTACTAACCTCTTTATATTGGGAACACCCCACAAGACCTGCTATTTCTGACCCAGTCATCTAGCCATCACAATTTGGGCCATGTCAAAACCGCTCAGATAATTATTCTTGCCCATTTTTTCTGCTTCCAACACATCATCAACGTCGAGAACTGACTGTTCACTTGCTGTCTAATATATCCCGCCTCTCGACAGGTGCCATTGTAAAGAGATAATCAATGCTATTCACTTCACCCGTCAGTGGTATTAATGTTATGGCTGATCGCTGAATAGACCTAACGTCTAATCCACATCACACGCATCCTCACACTTCTTTTTTTTTTTTTTTTTTATTAAGGAAACTAATTGAAACTAATCCAAATGTATAACCGTGTTCATAAACCATGAGAGATGGGGATAGTCGATGTTAAGTCAGTTGTATTTACAATACTGCTATGTTTATTCTGCTTACCCATAAGTATAATTATTGTACAAACACATTGTGGACTTGTGGCTAGAGACAGGCTGTCAAACAAATGCAACAGGGCACATGAGCTTGCATTTTACATGCTCCACAGAACTCTTGGGGATTGTGGCTTGTGTGATGTATCTAAAAAAGCTTTGGAAATGCGTCCAGTGTTAAATGAGGGACTCCAAATGCAGAAATCTATCACCCGCTGTAGCGACCAAGAAAACTCTTGGAGGAAAAGATGAAATGATAGAGAGTAAACAGTGGAAGGGGGACACTGAGAACATGTACGTTCTTAGTGAAAATCAGTCCGTACAGTTACATTGTGATCATTGCAGCTAATAATGCTGGATTTTGCTGCAACTTTTTTTCCTAAATTGCGATGCAACTTACCATGCAATTGTACAAAATTGTTTCGCACAGTCTTTGTGGAAAATAAGCCCATAGGATTTACTCTTTATTACTACAGAAACGAAACTGTGGTATGAATGACAGGTTTAGTCATTATGGAATAAAAACGATAAACTGACTGATGACTGTAGAGTACAAATCCAATGCCTTCGATTATAGCCCTTCTGGCTTAGTGGCTAGCACGAACGCCTCACATGATTGGGGGTTCAATTCCCGCATTGGCCCTGGGTGTGCGGAGTTTGCATGTTCTCCCCGTGCTGCGGGGGTTTCCTCCAGGCACTCCGGTTTCGTCCCACAGTCCAAAAACATGCATGGTAGGCGGATTGGCATTTCTAAAGTGCCTGTAGTGTATGAATGGGTGTGTGTGAATGTGTGTGCATGGAAGGACTATAATTGGACTATATTTTTTTTTATCTTAAACATAGTCCAATTTAACTAGCATTTCCTACTATAAAGACCACAGTAATGCAAATACATTATTAGTAAATGATTAAACCTTTTTTTAGCCTTTAGATTTTTTTTTTGTTACTAATTTAATCCAATGCTTAATGCTTGGAAGTCTTGTTCTATTGGCAGATGACTTTTATTGTTATTTATTAGATCAATTTATTTCTGAAAAGCAGCATCAGTATTTGCAAATAGAACAAGAAAATTTTAAGCTTGAAACATTTCAATAATATGTGGTTTATTATAATCTTATAATAATAAATACTAAGTATGTGTGATAATATTTAAAATATTTTCACTTGCTAAGATTTATTTATTTATTTTTTTACCAACTCCATTCGGACACATGAACAGCTCTCACCAGATTCTTGAAGAGGGCGGTGAGCTCCTTGGTAAATACGGAGAACTTGAGGAAGGCTGAGCCAAGGTCAGGGTCATCCCGGTACACACAGTTCTCGCCGAACTTTTCCAGAGCTTGGGTGTACTGCTCCTCATTCTCAACGTGAGCTGAGAGAAGAGAAGAGAAGAGAAAACATGAGCTGCAACACAATCTGCAGTAAACCGAGTGAAGGGAAGACCTTTGCAACCTATTATAATATGATCCCATTTAACACAGCACATGATCGTAATTATCTGAGGGAAAATACTAAAGCTGGTTTTATACTGTGCGATTCCAGAGGTCTTTCTCGATTATTACTCCTCACCAATGCCGTGTTTGAAGCTGTTCTATGAATTTTGTGTAATCATGAATCATATGGTGTCCTCCTATTGGTGGATTTTAGATGAGTGTCATAACTTAAGATTTTAAGCAAAAATTTGTAATACTGCCAGAACTTTGTCGCCGACTGTCTTTGGTCTCGGTGGCACTAAATCAGCTGCCGGTGTTTTGTCTCATTAGAAGTTCTAAGACTACTGATCTCAACTCACAGCCATATCCCTTACTATGCGTGATTGTGTCTGCGACAGCAAAATATCATACAGCATAAAGCCGGCTTAAAGCAACCGAGTAGTGCAAACGCTGAAATAATGCAATCAAAAATTTGGCCAGCTCTCACTGAAACAGATTAAGTGGTTTCTCTAAAAAAACGGCTCTTCTGTCTCGATTCCTGTCGTCTCCTTGTTTTGGGATTCTTTCCTCTCGCTCTTATTGTGTTAAACCAGGAACATTGGATCTGCTTATTATTTCAGTCCCTTTATTTCCACTCTGTGTGAGTTCCTGATAGCAGAAAAATGGCAATTCAAACATGTCCAAAAACCCAGAACTTCCTCTTGTCCTTTCCCTATCTACATCCTCTTGCCCATGTTAACATGAGAGAACATGCAAAAAGGCAAACAAGAGATTACTTAATTCCCCCAACTTCATTTGGAGATTCTCTGGTCTTGTTAGCAATTAGCCCACTTTTCAGTTTGTGTCTGATAATGTGTGGAATGCACAAGCCTAAACATGTCGTAAGAGTGCATTGCAGGTTATATGCGAGTGTCGGTGTGGATTATAATGAACACCTGCAGGGTTTACAGGACGTGCTTAATGAGTGATGTCTGCTGTTGTGGTCATCAGCTCAACAGTTACTCATTCATAACGTCCTCCTGACTGTCCCAATTTTTGGAATAATTCTCTAGCACATCATATAGCATCAGGAAAACTGGACACATTATTAAACAAATGGGCCAACTGGAGAAAAAAACCTAAAAGAACAAACTGGGACCAGGGTCTTTTCATTTCTGAACACCCTTTTACATTTGATTACAATTTATTGTTATATTACACTATTGGCAATTAAACGGAAAATTTAAACAAGTACTCCATCAAATACATAAATATGCAGACAGAAGGATCTTATACATTGTCCACTCTAACAGTCTGAGGTAGAGCTTAATTAAAGGCAAGTGCACTTTTTTTTTTTTTTAAATGAAGCAGTTACTGCAAGACTGTTACAGTACGTTAGTCTAGATTTCTCTTACAGATGACCGTAGACTGTTTTAGTATCTAGTGGTCCAGGTTGGCCTCTTCTGTTAGAGCTAGATTTATTTCCATATTTTTTTTATTAAACTCAAACATTTCTCTGTTCACTTTTATATAAATTTTTTGACATCGATTTCTTACTGGGAATGGAACTCATGATGGTAGCAGCAGAATGGTTTCAGAAGTTTACAGGAACATTTTGTCTGGCAATAAATCTAAATGCATCCAAATTAATTGGGAGGAACTTCATCACACTGCCAACTCAACAAAGGAGGGAGGGGGTGCAAGGTTTTAGTCTGGCCAAGTCAATTACCAGACCGTAACCCATTCGAGCATGCATTTCACCTCCTGAAGAGAGAGGACTGAAGGGAGAGGACTGAAGGGAGAACCCCCCTTGAAATGTTTCAAAAGGTGATTTTTGTCCATTGCAAACATTTAGCAACACACGATGTCCGTGCCAAGAATCATTATAATATAATATTTGCCACCCACCCATACTAACATGCTAAAATATATTTGAATGATACACTAACAATTCAAACTAGCCCACAATGAGTAACACACCTTTATTGACTGTGAAATAGAGCTTGACAGCTATGTACAGGGCTCAGTTACTTACCCCTACTCTACCACCCTGAAAGACGGGCACACAGACAGCAATTACTGGCCGCTGATGAATAATACATTAGTCTAGGCTAAAGTGGAGTTTGGAAGGATCAGTGTCAGTCACGTTCGTTCTTTCTCTCTGAGCCATTGTCTCTGTAAAGAGAGGACATAATGAGGCAGGAAATGAGGCAGTGGCGTGCTGTCATTTTGGAGTTGGCCCAGAGTTGGGAAACAGCAAAGACTTACCCAAAACAAAAGAGGAAAAACGGGTGTCCAGGCCATACTCCAACAGATCTGTGTTTTCATCTGTTTGTTCAGATTCTTCTGAAAGTATTTGGCATGAAATCATAACACTGAGCTGACGAAAAAATATTAACCAAATTAGGAGCCCCAGCACACATGCAATGCCAATGTAAAAATTACTATTCCAACTGCAAAAGGTTAGAATGCGCCACTGCAAACCAGGAGGCCTTTCGGCATCAAGACTCCAGGCATTGCTCATGATGTCCATATGTACAAACTAAAGAGGACCACACAGTCACTGCAAACCTCAGTGCCACCAGATTCGCATTTAACAGCTAAAAAGCAAGACGGCTCGTTCACGGTAGAAAAGATGCCATGTCACTGCTGTGCTCTGAAAAGGAGAGACGCATGAGGGGGTGTGAGACAGCAAGCAGAAAAGTGTGAAGAGCTGCTACCTTCCAAACATCTGCTTCTGAGCTGTGACTCATCAGCCTCCAATCTTAGCATGAATACACTCAGAATAAAACCCGTACTGGCTACTGGCAAGGGCCTCAGGGCCATTTCCATATACTGTATAAAAAGTAAATACAATAACAAGAATGCCTGCCCATCTTAGAGTGAGTCCTTAGGTATAAACTTCAAAATATCCACATGGTGTGACTTTCACAGTTGGAAACTTCAGCTCAAGACACTTCCCCGTACCTAATGTTATGACAATAGCCCTCCGAGCTTACACTGTCTACAGTGGCTCTGTTTGGACTGGAAACATAATCTTCCTCTCCCTTTCTCTCCCTCCCTCCCTCCCCTTCTGGGGAGCATTTTTGCTTCTTTGTTGAACTGAAGTTAAACCTTACCTGCTCATCTGTGACAGTAAACTGCTGAGCACTGAAAACAGTTCTCTCATTTCAGTTAAGCTAGGCAGCAAGTCGAGAATTAGCATTACATCTCAAAAGAGTTGACAGCTAGTTTCATCTTCTGCTGTATCTGCATTTTTTCGACAGTCCCTTAAAAAGTCGTCCACTGAACTGAACTCAGCAAGACGCATTATGTTAATAACTTTTGGGTCAAATTTGTTAATACAGCACTAAACCGACAATTTAAAACATATTTTCTCGGTAGCTCTGTAAAAAAAAAACTGATAGTAGGAGTTCAGTGATGTGACAAAATATGCTCAGAGGCTTCAAACCTGGCCTACCTACAGTGGCTAGCTTAGCTAATCATTCAGAAATAAAATCTTGAACCTTGAAGAACAATATAGTTTTGATTGCTAGGACATATGACAAGATGTTTGGCTGAGAACATGACTATACAAATTGAAACTGATACTGATGTCCCAGTTGTGTCAACCTCTGGCAAATGTAAGCTATTTTACTATGTGTAAGAACAAACATGACAGTTTCATATACATGGTATATACAAGGGGCGCATCAATACTATTTACCATCGACCACATATGAGTACGAGTAAATATTTTGGTACTTGCTGGTATCGATAACAAAATGATGAACTCGCTTACTAGTAAACACTTAGGTGCATCATAGAACATGTTATTTACCAACGTTTCGTTTTCTCCCGTTTATATATGGGCCATGAAAAGCACACACATGCTACTATGCTTGTTAGCTAGTTGATTTTTAAAATAAAAACATTTAAAAAGCATTAACTTCCTACATTAGTTAGCTTTGATCAAGTAGGGCTTCTGCGGAGAGTGGATTTTACTCTTTGGAAAAATGTTGCTGTACAGCTGTATGTTTCATTGCTTTCACTGCACTGGAGTCCCCTGTTATCAAGGGTCGGTAGGGGCTGATTGTCAAGAACAATATATTGTGTAAGAACTGTTATTTTTCACTGACCTATACTTAATCGTAGTTATTTCTACTGACACAGACGAATGTGTAGATATTTTTTCTTATCTTGCTGCAGCAATAGCTATGTTTCCATCCTCATATTGTTATGCAAAATATGGGATAGCGCATACAAAATGCTGGATGGAAACACAGATGTGAATAAAATCTCAAAAATCAACTGAGGAGGATAATTATATATATATATATGATAAAAAGACATGCGCATAAAGTACAATGGAAACACATTTACCAAATACATTGCGCATCAAAAAAAGTCATGTGACTTTGCATTAACAAATCATGTGATTGGATAATTGGCTCAGTAATGTAAAAATGGAGCAAGATGCACCAGTTTCCCCGAAAACTGCGATTTTGTTTTCAAATACAAGGGATGGAAAAATATTTTATGAGATTCCAATTTATTCAGACTTTGATGGAAACAAAGCTATTGATTCCTGCCATGTGCTGCTATGCTAAATGTTAAAGATGTGTGATCAGGTTTATCAGTGTACTATTAGTACCTCCTCTTGATATTTTTGCATAGTACAGTTTGTAGTCTGCTTTGCTCATCATTAATTGTGAAATATGTGCAGATAGCATAATTTTGTGTCATCTGTTCTCTAGCGTAACCCCAGGCTTACATCATCTATCATCACATGGTATTGGATGCTGGTATCAGAGCATTTTTAAGAACATAAGTAAATGAGCATGGTATCAGTATGGAATTCAATTGTGGCAAAAGTATTGAATGTAAATTTTCAAGAAACAAACAAATATTCAACGAGAAAGAAGAAAACGCTCAAACTGCAAACTGGCAAAAATGTAACATGGCCTTCAAATAAACAGCGTTCTTTGTTGACCGGTGTTTTAAACTTTTAACAGTACTTTACTCTCATTGGCTAGTGAGATTTGGATCGACAGCTCCCTGGTCAGGAAGTAGAGATTTCAGTGTCGTGAATTTAGGGGAGTGTTCCTGATGCGTTTCTCTGTATAATTATAGGGTTTGTACTTTGTAGTGGAAATTACTTGCTTACTTGGTCAGTATATTAGTCCGTAATTAATTAATCCTCCACATCAGCTGGACACTCGAGCTTTAGATCCAAACCTCTCTAGCCAATAAGTGTAAATCGCAGTTAAGCCCGCCCACATGAGAGGATTGTGCCAGAATGGCGAATGAAAACTTGCGAAGCGTAGACGAAATATTTGAAAAGCGCATTCATAAACCATGATTTGTGAGATGGAAGCTTTATAAAAAATAAATAAATAATTTATTTTAAAAAAAAATTTGAAGAAAAAAAAAAAAACTGTTAATAAAGGCTGCTGTTTATCTGAAGACCAGGTTACAACTTTGCCATCGAGTTCTTTTTTTTTTTTTTCCATCAAGCTTTTTTTTTTTCCATCTTTCTCAGTGTATATTTTTGAGAAGTTATGTTCAATATTTTTGGCACAAATTTTATTCCAGATGGATACCTGAAACACTTATCAGCAATGTTTCACCCCTAGTACATACCATAAAAATATTACTGATAATATGCCAATGTAAATAGAGATCCTACACTGAAATGACAGACTCAAGAAGAGTTTATCAGTTTATGACTCGGGGGGTTGGGAAGAGTGACTCGCATACTTCAACAAAGACAATTGATCAGTCATCATTGAGCAATGTACCTCTTAAAATAAAGGTTTTCTGCGTATATATTTCAATGGTGTAAAATGACATATTCCTGATTCATGTGGGAGCAATGTCATAAACTAACTTAATTATATCTTCAGACATCACAGGATATCCTTATGTTATCTCAGTATTCAGCTGGGAGTTGGAAACTTATCCGGGTTTAATTAATCATGTGACAGTAGATAGACCTTCGCTCCCAACTACAACTACTGGCTTGGCGGTTAATGCTCTGGGTTACTGATTGGAAGGTCGGGGGTTTGGGCCCCAGCACTGCCAGGCTGCCACTGTTGGGCCCTTGAGCGAGTGCTTTAACCCTCTCTGCTCCAGGGACGCTGCACCCCTGCAGCATCCCTGCGCTCTCACCCCAGCTTCCTGACAGGCTGGGGTATGCGAAGAAAATAATTTCACTGTGCTCTACAGTATATGTGACCAATAAAGACACATTATCATTATACAGCACAGCCCTAAGGATAGACTTTTTACAATCATATTAAGGGCATTTTCACATACAAGTCTTTCTTTAAAAAGAACCATACTCAGTCCAATTAAGTAGACCTGAAAGGGAACTAGCTGCAAATGGCATTAGTGCTTTTGGTGTTCACAATACAAGTGGACACAAAAGGCGACTCAGTTCTCTTTCATCACTGATGAGATCTCAGAGCCAAGACACTTCATGTGGTCATCAAAACGAGCCATGTGACTTCATCAGGACGTGCGTTCACCCAAAGCCCTCTTCGATTCACATGCGTTGAACATGAGTACAGCTAAAAGGTACAGCTAATTCGAGTAGTTTTCCGGGGGGGAAAACCCCCCACAAAAACTGCATCGCAAATTTTTTAAAAAGACGCCGCAAAATCAAGCATTTTTGGTAGCAATATTCACTCACAAAAAAAAAAAAAAAAAAACCTCTGTGAAAACCTGTACGTAACAAATAGTGCCAAACTCTATTAGCTTATCGGTCATGTTGCTACCCAACACTGTTGACCTTGTTGTGGGACCTTCTTTTTTTTATTTTTTTTTTTATTTAGCCCGATATTCTCTCAAATTTAATTCTTCACAATTCCCATTCATCAGGCAGGTCCCCCCAATCACATGACCGCTACCAACCAAGGAGGGCGAAGACAATCAAGTACTTCCTCTAAGGCATGTGGAGCCAGCCAAACTGCTGCTCATGCAACATGAGCTCACTGATGCTCATGAGTGTCACGGTGATTCATAGGGGGAAAAGAGTAAGTCTAAACTCCATCCCTGAGATCATGGCCAATTTTGCTTTCTTAGACTCTCGGCCATGGATGGCTGTGGCATCATCTGGATTCAAACTCATGATCTCTGGCTGATGGGGTTCTGTTGCAATTCTGTTGCGCCACCTGGGAGATTTATACGAGTTGTTTTTATGGTAGGTGACCGAAAACTCGAGATATGTACCTGAAGCAGCTCTCAAGCTTTTTACCTGTGAAGTAAATTGTGAAGACGACAAAATAAATGACGAGCTTGTGGGTCACCTTAGAGGGGTTTGAGTTCATTTGTTGGGTTCACGTTGGTACAAAGAAATAGTCATTGTTCTCTAAGCTTCATTCACTATCACATGGACACAGAACACTGACAGCACAACTGATTAAAATTTCACCTCAGCTATGGAGGAGGGGCGGCATTGTGAGTAACGTGCGCACTGCACCTGGAGATTCCTATTTAAAACAAACAGCCATGCCATTGAGCCATTATCTCGAAATCCCCCAGCATTTCTATAAACAGAAGTCGTCCTCAGGGAGATCCATTTGAGGAAGAGAAAAGCAATAACTCAGGACAGAGCATAAGAGTGGTGTAATCGTGCTGTATTGCTGAGTCATGCTGTCAATATCCCTCTCTGAGGGTAGATTTCCTTGTAGCTTGTACAGCTCGCTACACTCACTCCCACTACTACTCACACTTGTGGGGTTTGACTTTTTACCCAGAAGTCTGCTCTGCACAATGTGCACCTTCCGCTGAGACACACTGTAATTGGGAGAAGTCACAGGTATTGTTATATGATGACAGCAGTCAGGCATCTTCAGCAAACTTCAGGTTCACTACAAGCAGGGACAATACATGCTCCAGTTCTGTCAGACAGTCTGTCTTTCTGCCAGTCTCTGCATTTTTTTTCTGACCCATCTCTCATAGTCATTATCTAGTTTTCCATCCCAGGTTTTATGCAAAGTTTACAGTTGGCAATAAAAAAAACCTTAATGGAACAAGTGGCATAATATATTTAAGCTTGGCAGTGGTGAAAAAGTTAGTCTATCGAAAAGATAATTTGGGGAAAAAGAGTGATGAGGGTGGGGGTTTTTTCCCCCGAATAAAATACTTCAGCGTTATAACTAGATACATGTCCAGTTATGGCATTTGGCAGATGCCCTTATACAGATTGACTTACATTTATCTTGTATATAAAACTGAGCAGTTGAGGGTTAACAGCCTTGCTCAAGCAGTGGAAGTTTGACAGAGAGACTCACAACCTGTACGTCACATATATATCTAGACATAAGCACCGAGAATATACAGTGCCCTCTGTATGGAGGAATGGTCTCAAATCCCTTGCCATGTATTCTCCAACCTCATCAGGAATTATAGGAGAAGACTCAAAGCTGTTATCTTAGCTAAGGGAGGTAGCACAAAGTATTGACTAAAAGGGTGCCAATAATTGTTGCACATACATTTAACATTTTTTAAACAAATCATTTTCACAGCCTTTTTTGCACATATTTACCAAGGGTGCCAATATTAGTGGAGGTCATTGTGTATATATAAGCACAGAGGACACCTCTTGTGCTGTTTGGACAGACCAAGAACCTGGATGTATGTTCGGATGGATATCAAAAGGTTAAAACCATCCATTCCACTGCTGTTTTGGCACTCTCTCTTTTCTAGACACAGGCCAATAATAGCTGTACACTTCGAGTATGTCGTCGTGTTGGATTTAATTGATGAAAACATTCATTCAACTCGTCGTCAATGCTGCTACCCTTTTATAACTGAAAACGGCACAATACAGATTTCTGTGTGCTAGATAAAACACGTTGTATTCACTGCAGTGAGACCAGCCTCTGCATACTCAAAATGAACCATAAAAACTTTTTTCTTGTCACATAACCCAACCGTGACCGACGCAAACTACATTGGAATTTTTTAAAACTACATATCCACCGAGTCATCATAAAAATGTCTGTCCTATTAAAAAACAAAAAAAAACAACAAAAAAACCCACACTAGACATTTTTCTGCCTTTTTTTTTTTTTTTTACTCCGAGTACACCTGTCACAACACATTAACCAGCCAACAAGCTCATTATGAGCTTTACAACAGGTGTGTCAGGACAGGGGAGTGCACTAAAATAATGCAGTGCAGGGTTCTCCACCACATCCAGGAATGGTAAAACCCTGACCAAGTGCAACAGCATTTTAAGATCAGGCGGAACAGAAAAAATAAAAAAAGTTCAGCTTCAGTTTTGTTGCCTGAGAAAACACAGAAGCAGCAAAGTTCAAAGTGCCTTGAACAACAGATAGAATATCTCCAATCTGAGCGTGAATGAAAATAAACACTGGCTTGACTAACCCTTAGCTGGCCTAGTGTTCAAGTCAGTCCTCCTACTGAGTTCAGCATCTACACTCCCACTCAGATAAGAGTGTTTCCCCACTTCAGTCCCACAGGGACAAATATCTCTAAAAGACATTGAGTCACCATGTAACAGCTCTGAACTGACTTTTCAGTTTCACTTAAAGCAGTCACATTTGGGCATAAAGAAACTGTTCCAAATTCACCTAAAAGAAATAAAGTGCTTAACACATACAATCGAATATAGTTGTGTTGAATACAGTGCATAACGTCTGTTGAATACAGTGCATAACGTCTGTTGAATACAGTGCATAACGTCTGCAGAAAACAAGTGTGCTCCATTGGCCACAACGTCATTAGTGTATAAAAACATTTGGTCACAGTCCTGTTCCACTTCAGTTGTAGTAACAATGGCTTATTCTAAATGATAACGATAATGAGTCTTTATTGATCACATACAGCACAGTGAAATGCTTTTCTTCGCATACACCAGCATGTTAGGTGGTTGGGGTCAGAGCGCAGGGTCAGCCATGAAACTGCCAAGCAACCACTGCCCCATACGCAGTCGATAGTGAGGATTCCAACCAGCTGTTTTAATGTAAATTTGGAACCTTTGCATATGGAAACAAACAAACGTTAGTGATGTAGAGATCATCTAAACACTGCAAAAGTAGAAAGTTGTCACGTCAAATAAAGAGAATAAGCAACAAACAGTTTTGAAAATAATTGTAAAAAATAATCATTAAAAAGGTAAGTTTACATACGCCACGCAGAATTTGTGAAAAATTTATCACTTCAAATAAATAAATAAATAAACAAACAAACAAACAAAGAGGGTGATCCTAAAAATTGCATTTTGTTTATTTTAGTTCTGCCCTGAATAAGATACGTCACATAACAGATGTTTACATCTAGTCTACAAGACACAATAATTACTGAATTTACACACATGAACCAGTTCAAAAGTTTACACACGCTCGATTCTTAACACTGTGTGTCGTTACCCAGATGATCAGCGACTGTGTTTATGTTTTGTGAGAGTTGTTCACGAGTCCCTCGTTTGTCCTGAGCAGTTAAACTGTCCACTGTTCTTCAGAAAAATCCACCAGGTCCTGCACATTCTTTATTTTTCCAGCATCTTCTGCATATTTGATCCCTATATTTGAGCGGCTACATGATGTAGAGATCCATCTTTTCACACTGAGGACAACTGAGGGACTCGTACACAACTATTACAGAAGGTGCAAACATTCACTGATGCTCAAGAAGGCAACACGATACATTAAGAGCCAGGGGGTGAAAACTTTTGAACACAATGATCCATGCAATTTATTTACTTCTTTAAAAAAAATTTTTTAGCATTTAGTGCTGCCCTTCAGAAGCTACATAAGATATTTACATGTTTCCCAGAAGACAAATGAACAATTTACACTGATCCTCTTGTTCAAAATTTTACATCCCCCTGCCTCTTAAAATATCGTGTTGTCTTCTTGATCATCAGTGAATGTTTGCAACTTTTGTAATAGTTGTGTATGACATATGTAAACTTATGTCCTCAACTGTAGGGCTCATAACAGCAGCGTAACAGCAGTTAATAGAAACGCAAAACATCTTCCGTTTTCTTTTGCCAACATTTTTAGAAATTCAAAATTCATGCAAAATATGGATGGACTCGCATTATGTGACAAACAGCCATGAAAGACAAAAGTGTTTAGATGCAGAATTGGAACTTAATACTCTCGTACATATGAATACAGATTGCGTCTGCCCTATTATACGCTGCCATGACTGCCATTTTGTGCCATGAAATTTATTTCTAATGCGAATTCAGAAACACCAGATATTAAGGTTGAGGGTAGTTTTAAACAAGAATGCCTTACAGAGCCTTCTGATAGTATATTAAGAAACCAGAATGACAAGTAGTTCAGCATCAAAATAATAGTTTTCTCACGTCATTCTGCATTAGGCTACAGTTGTGACTGTTGGACATGCTACAAATATAAGAAGCAAGAAACTATAGGGACCTCGTCCTCCTTTATAAAACTACCCACTTCTGTGTATTACAAGGTGACCGCACCATTATCCCATTATCCTTTCCTCAAATTGCAAGATGGCTTACGTCACAGTTGAGCCATTTCAATTCTGTCCATCATATATCTGTGCACCAAACCCACATGTTCCTGTTTAAACCTCCCTCCACTGTACGAAATGCCAAAGTCATCAGTCTTTATATCTTTTACTAATCTAATAATGAGACCAGGCCTAGAGAAGGCTGCGGATTGTGTATAGGGTCATAAATAATTATGTTGAGTTATCTAAGGCCAATAGTAAACTACAGCATATGGACACCAGGAGGCTCATAAATCAGCAGAAAACAAAGAAGCTAATAACTCTTAAAAGCCTCTGTGTTATCTAATGGAGTGCACTGGCTCAAGAATGTAAGTGTGGACTACAACAACTCATTATTTGTCAAAGCTAATTCACAGGTCACCGCACTGTTTCGTTCGGTTGGTGCAATAGTGTTTTAACATTACCTGTGGAGAGTAGAGTGGAGTTTCCAGCGGTTTTTATGCAAACTTGCATTTGAATTTGCGCCAATGCAGATAGTGTACTTCAGAAAACACTTTCACATACGCAGAATCGAAGCTTGTTGCGTGCATCTCCCTTTCAGAACACAACAGGTCCAAGTCGACCTAAAGCATCTTGGACTAGCATTAGAGAGGGCTAGAGGTTTTGTTTAGGAGCAATGAAGGATGGTGTAAGGCTACCCAAGATCAGTTTTAAATGGTCGTTCAGGTAGCCTTGTGGAGCCTCAGCCTCTCAATGAACAAAATGTACAGAGAACTGTTCGGCCCAATCAGACAACACTAATAACCAAACATCCATGTACATCCATCCATCCATCCATCCATTTTCCATACCGCTTATCCAATCCCAGGGAACACGGGGCACAAGGCGGGGGGACAACCTGGACGAAGTGCAAATCCATCGCAGAGCACAATCGCACACAGCCAGTAATTCACATACTATGGAGAATTTGGAAATGCCAATCAGCCAACAACACGTGTTTGGACCGGGGGGAGGAAACCAGAGTTCCCGGAGGAAACCCCAGAGGCATGTTGAGAACATGCAAACTCTACACACACAGGGTAGAGGCAGAATTCAAACCCCCAACCCTGGAGGTGCGTGGCAAACGTGCTAACCACTAAGCCGCCGCATATTTACAATTACAGTGAACTTACAGTGAAGCCTACATAGAAACATAGAAATGGCAATGCACAAAAACATCATCGTGTCTCTAGCAGTGATATACCGTAAATTCCGGACTATAAGCCGCTACTTTTTTCACACGCTTTGAACACTGCGGCTTAAACAATGATGCGGCTAATTTATGGATTTTTACGGGCTAACGAGTTTCATGCCGCCAAAACATTTGGCCTCGTCACATCGGACAAACGAAATTACCCAACAGGTCACAGTGGACCAATGAAACTGTTCGAATTAAATCTAACGCGCTCACACTACATTCTTCAGATCAGTCGTTTTGCGCTTCATGCACACCCCCCCCATCAGGGAAAACACACGAAGAAATGCATATTGGTTGACGTCATGTCTCCGCCCCGTCTTGCCATGTGTTGTCGAGTCACGTGTGTTTTGGTATTGCCCGCAGCTGTTAGCGGTTTGGCTCTTGTGTGTATATATACACCGGGAGCCATGACACACACAACGCATGTAATTAGATATAAAGTTAGAATTAAATAGCAAATATAGTTAGAGTCTTTGTTCATGCCACGTGTCTTGGTTCTTGTTCATGTTTCCTAGCCATAGCCAAAGTCCATGTCTGAGTTCATGACAAGGCTAGTTAGCTTATAGCATAGCTTAGCCTGTAGCCTAGTAGCTTATAGCATAGCTTATAGCCTAGTAGCTTGTAGCATAGCTTATAGCCTAATAGCGGATAGTATAGCTTAGAGTTGTATAGACTTAGTTTAGAATATAGATGTAGAAGTGGTTTATAGAGTATAGATATAGAGTCTTTGTTCCATGCCATTTTCATAGTCATGGTCACGTTTCATGTTATAGTTAATGTTTACGTTAGTTTGTTTAGTTAGCTTAGTTCATTGAGTTGGTTTCTTGTTTCTCTTGAGTTTCTCTCCTCTGTTTCAATAAAAGCTCTCGTCCTAACTGCACTTGCATCCGTCCTGCTTCATTTACGTCACGAATCATGACAGTTACAACGTGGACACCTGCGGCTTATAGACAGGTGTGGCCTATATATGTACAAAATTGTTTTTCTTTTTAAAGCTAGTGGGTGCGGCCTATATTCAGGTGCGCTCAATAGTCCGAAAATTACGGTACTCTTAATTGATCTTATTTTCCTTTTCATCATTATGGATAGGAAGCTAGTTCATAAAAGCGGTCATCCGGTACAATCCAGATAGCTGGACTAATGCCAAAAAGGCTTTTAGGACCGTGATTAGAAGCTTATTATCAAATTAAAAATAAATCATTTCTTTGTGTGTCCTAATATTTTAGAATAGTTGATTCTACAGAATATTAATGATGCCAAGCTTAAGGCTGCAAAGGCTATGATGAATAAGTAGATCAAGTAAAATTCAAATGGAGGTGTGGGCTCAGTGCCTTGGCCAGGAATTAATTTTAGCATCAGCCCATGGCCTGTGCATTTGCCTAATCAAATGAGCTTTTTGTGATCCTCAAGAGACTGCACAGAGGACTCAGAGACTAATGACATGACAGCAGATCTGGAAACCCCATTTGCGGCATAAATAAGGGGCTTCTCACACACACACCAACCGAGGGTGTGTCTTGGCACAGCTGTCCTTTTCAATGGAACACAACTGTGGTGCCTGAACAGTGCATGCAGTGTTCCTGAAAAAGCCCAACTCAACAGTATGAGGCTCCGGCTCTGTGTGTGCGCGCGTTTTGTAAACTGTTCCCCAATACAGTTCAAATAAAAGGAACCTTCAGAGCTAGCAGCACAAGCTAGGACACACATACACACGGCAGCTATCAGGATTGGCAAGCCACGCCACAGGACAGAGCACAGTAATCTCACAGTGGGCATGACGTAGCTAAATTCAGGCTTGAGTACTCAAATATAATTAAAAGCTTTGTCAGCGCTATAAGTTTGCGAGGTTTGAATGCATGTATAAAGCAGAGACCCACCGTGAGGGACGACTACTCGGCTTCTCCCCAACTCGGCTCTTAACGCATCCAAGCATGTGTGTGTTATCTAATCTAGAGCAGTTTAGAGGCTCCACAAGGCATGTGCCAGGCTACGACATAATCCATTATCTGTTGAAGCCAATTCATTTACTTTTCCCCATCATCAGCTGGAGTCTACAGTAGGGTTACCATCCACCTGTTTCATGGCACATTTAGAATTTTCAAATGCTGAATCCTAAACTGAAATACTAGAAAAAGGCAAATGTGATGGAAAAATACAAAGGAAAATGTTTACACTTGGTGCATTGATAAAGAGCAGATGAAATTGTTTTGTTTTTTTTATCTACTTGACAGGCGATCCGCACAGATCACCTGTCATATGTCCTCCCTTACCAACCTTTATGACTGCAGATCCAAGAAGAAAGACCGACTTTTTCAACTTTTCCCCGTTGGGTCTAATCTTCTGCTTTGTTTCTATTTAGTCTGTATTGGAGCGACTGCCAAGTCAAATTCTTTGTAAGTGAAATCCAGCTTGGCCGATAACAATCTTTCTGATTCTGTTTAAATCATGTGTTTGGCTGGTTCTCTTTGGATTACATCACCGTGCTGTGACCTCTTTAGAATATTCCTCTTCAAGGTTGATGGCTACACGTCAGTCCTGTTTTCCCACCCTCTCCCAAATTCACTTAAACAGGTGGGACATAGCAAACGGTAATTCAGTGCGTTTTCTGTTGCTACAGATGACAAGCTTTCCAGACCAGCATGTGAGTTCTCAGTGACGAGTGGAGAAGATTTACCTTATGAATTTCATAGTACATTTCAAAACATTTATTTAAAAAAAATAAATAAATAAAAAAAATAAAAAATAAACAGTAATAGGTTTCATAATTGTATTTTGGTGATTTTTTTTATATTAAATTCTGCCCTGAATAAACCATTTCACATAACAGATGTTTACATCTAGTCCACAAGACACAATAATAACTGCATTTGCCAAAATGAACCAGTTCAAAAGTTTACACACGCTCGATTCTTAACACTGTGTGTCGTTACCTGGATGATCAACGACTGTTTTTATGCTTTGTGAGAGTTGTTCACGAGTCCCTCGTTTGTCCTGAGCAGTTAAACTATCCACTGTTCTTCAGAAAAATCCACCAGGTCCTGCACATTCTTTACTTTTCCAGCATCTTCTGTATATTTGACCCCTTTCCAACAGCGGCTATATGATGTAGAGATCCATCTTTTCACACTGAGGACAATTGAGGGCTTCTGATGCTCAAGAAGACAACACGATACATTAAGAACCAGGGAGGTGTAAACTTTTTGTGTCTTGTGGACTATATGTAAAGACCGGTTGTAAACGACGTACAGTATTAAGAATCGAACGTAGGTAAACTTTTGAACTGGTTCATTTGTATAAATTCAGTTATTATTGTGTCTCGTGGACTAGACGTAAACATCTGTTATGTGAAATAGTTTATTCAGGGCAGAACTAAATAAAAAACTAAATGCAATTTTTATGATCCTTTGATGATTTTTTTTTAAATTAATGATCATTTTGTAGATTCTGCAAGGCGTATATAAACGTATGACCTCAACTGTAGATAACACTGTAGGTAACATGGTGCGAACACACCACTGACTTATTACATATTTCTAGTAGCAGTGATTAAGCTGTCATCATTTTCCACTTCATAGTAATTCAATCTTGTGCCGTACTTCAGCTACACATCCTAAATGTAGAGCAGAAGTCTGTGTTTATGTTATTTGTGGTTTCGACAGGTTTAAACAGATAATGTAGTCCTGCAAGTCATTTTATCTGCATCTCACATCTCCTTTCTTAATTCCTTTTTTTTTTACGCAAGTAGCTCTTTGCTGCAGAACAAAAAGTCCATGGGGTAGAATCGGACCTGATCCAGCTCCTTGAACCTGTGTTAGAAAGGTCCAAGCAAGCAGTAAAGGAAACCATGATTTAATCAAGAGTAAACAGCGTATGTTTCGATTTCCTCTTTACCAAAGATCCTGATCAGCACAGCATGAATCATCAGACAATCTTTACTTACAAGATCGTAATTCAAATACAAGTTTGCCATATAGGATACGCTTGGGAAGGCGTGTATCCGACATTCTGCTAACGTGACCGGCCCAGCGCAGTTGAATTTGTTTCAGCATCGCGAAGATGCTGGGTACTCTTGTTCGCTCTAGAACTTCAGTGTCCGGGAATCTGTCCTGCCATTTGATGGGGAGCATACATCGAAGGCAATTTAGGTGGAAGTGATTCAACTTCTTGGCGTGCCGTTGGTAGACAGTCCAAGTTTCCGAGCCATAGGGCATGGAGGATAAGACGACAGCCTTGTGCTTCGCAGAGAGCTTAACCCCAAGTCGATTCCAAACTGATGACCTCAGACATCCTAAAGCGCAGCTGGCTTTTGAAATCTGGAAGATCACTTCATCATCAATTAGCATATGCCAAGAAACGGTGCTTCCGAGATAGATGAACTTGTCAACGGCAGATAGAAGTCGGTTGTTGACCCGCAACACAGGTTCTTTGTAGGACGTGCATGGAGAAGGTTGATGCATCACAACTGTTTTGTCGGTGCTGGTGGTCAGTCCGAAGTTGTCGCAGGAGGCGGAGAACAAGTCCAGGCTTCTTTGCATGTGGCATTGAGGGCACAGTCGTCGGCAAACAGCAGTACGCGCACATAATGAAAGGAACCCTTCGTCACTGCTTGAAGCCTTCGCAGATTGGACAGTTTACCGTCAGTGCGGTATCGGAGTTCAATGCCAGGGTCCTCGTCCCTGTATGCATCCCACAACATGGCGGAGAACATGGGACTAAAGAGTGTTGGAGCAAGAACCTATCCTTGTTTGACAACGGTGGTGACTGAAAAGGGGTCTGATATGACACCATTATCGATGACGCGGGCAAGTACGCCTTCGTGAAATCCTCGGACGATGCAAATAAATTTGTCTGGGTAGCCATATTTTCGCATAATTGTCCACAGACCTTCTCTGTTCACAGTGTCGACCACACACACTGTAGCAACATACTTTCAATCCGATCCAATTTTAACAATGGACATGGTAAAAAAGCAGCTTTATAGAAATATATAAATTCCGGATATAATTTGTAATCTTAATAATGTATCCCTATTACTATAGGGATCATTTTTATCTCAATATCTTAAAGCCCGAAAGCTTTAAAGGCATCATCTACGATTGGAGGAGTCACGCACAACTGGTCAGTCCCTGTCTATGGGAGGAGATTAGTACTCTTGAGAGAGCATCTGCAGAAAGATAAATAAAGCTCAATAATATAACACTTTACTCATAACACTCAAGAAATGTTCATTATGAACGATCACTTCTATGCTATTCATTTTAGTCATACGTCTTTACCCATCACACAGCATTCCAGTAACCTCATTGCTTTTTACTGTATCCTCTATATTTACTACTGTGTTATATTTATTGTGTTGTACCAAGTCTACATGCACAGAGTGGGATTTTTAGTTTGTTGTTTATTAGCACTGGAACTTTTTCCTAATTTGCACTACATGTTGTCTGGTGATTATCTTGTACCCCACTGTTGTCAAAAACTGATGGCACCAAAGCGTTCGAGAATGCTATTGCATTCTACTGTATACTTGTACATGGCTAGAATGACAATAAAAGTCCCATTACACACTTCCTCTCTAAACTAACTGTATCACACTTAACTATTCCCACACACACAAAGAACAAAACAGCATTACCAGTAAAGTGCAAAGAAACCAGGTGGCAACAGATATGGTTCTGCACATCTCCGAAGAGTAAGTTGGAAGCAGGGGAGAGAGAGAGAGAGAGAGAGAGAGAAAGAAAGAAAGAGGGGGGGGTGTTAATGGAAAAGAAGAGCAATCACTCACCTAGTCCTGAGGTGTAAATGGCCTTCACTGACTTCTTCATTTTGTACAGCACACTGCGATCCACATCCAAAGCCTACAGAGAGACAGAAACATAATTAAAACACATTTTTTAAGCTAAGAATACCAAGGATGACTCACAACAGGTGTACATTACATATCCAGTACACGGTATATTAACTTCAATTTCTGATAAGACTATCCTAATACATCGGTCTATTTATATCCTTTGTTTACGCAAGTGGTTTCCAGGGAGATTTTATAATCTATTATGAAAGGGAGACTTAACTACTGATGTGACCCGTATTAAAAACTATGATGACCACTTTCTTCTACTTTAAATACCTCTCTCTCCTGTGCTTTCTCTTTCAGTTTGTGAGAGACATTTGTCCACCATTAAGGTTCTTACTAGCTAGTTCCTGTTTTCTGAGTAATTTAATCGAACTCTTAACTGTCCTAAAATGTATGCACTGCACACCAATATCTACTTACTTAAATGAAAGGGCAGACATGTACCAAAATATATCAATCCATCCATCCATCCATTTCACACACCGCTTATCCTACACAGGATCTTGAGGTACAAGGTGGGGGACACCCCGGACAGGGTGCTAACCCATCATAAGGCACAATCACACAGATTCACACACTACATACAATTTAGAGATGCCAATTAGCCTACAATGCACGTCTTTGGACTGGGAGGAAAGACACAAGGAGAACATGTAAACTCCACGCACATGGGGCACAGGTGGTATTCGAGACCCCAACCCTAGAGGTCTATGTCAAGCGTATTAACCACTAAATAAACTATGATAGAAATGTTGTTTCTATACATCACCTGTATTTTATTGTTGCCTTGTTGGAACACGTTTTTTTTTTTTATAGTAAAAAAATATGGTTTGTGACATCCCAAATACCTGGTCATGCTATGTCAGGAGTACACAATTCCCGAGGCAACATTACTTTAAAAGATGACAGGCGGCTTTTGTTGATATCCTCACTATTTTCTTTCTGCGAAAGCTATTATTGCACAATAGTCAGACTGTAGTCAGACACAGGCGTCTACATCACTATGAGGCCTGAACAAACAGGTTAAATGTTATACTGTAAAACTGCATTGTAAATGTGAACACACTGAAGAGTCGTAGTAGGCCTTAACTTGCCTTGTGAATATGGATGCTTTCCAGTGGTTTTCAAAATGTTTCCCACCATTGGACTAGCTCCATGAACCCCTGGGGGCCACCAGACCCCACTTTGAGAACCACTGCATTATGATCTGGAAGCCATGCAGTTGAATGTGACTGTGCTGAGTTTTTAACCATCTCACAGTTGTAAGGGTATCCAAAATACACTATATGCCCAAAGGTTTGTGGAAACCTGACCATAACACTCACAAAAATTAAAAAATAAAAATAAAAAATAATATCCCATTACAGATTTAACCCCGCTTTGCTGTTATATTAACCTCCAATCTTCTGGAAAGACTTTACACAAAATTTTGGAGCATGGCTGTGTGGATTTACGTTTATAAATGTATAAATCGAAAACATTTGAGTAATACTGCACAAAGACATTCTAGGCAATTGTCTGCATCTGACTTTGTCCCAACAGTGTTCTGAAGGCCCACATACAGTATAGGTGTGATGGACAGGTGTACACAAACTTTTGGCCATATAGTGCATCTATAATGGGTTAGGAGCAAAATGATCAATAATAAAAGGGCTAGAGAAAAACTGATTCTGAATCCTACATGTCCAAAGGGTACATCTCTCTCATTGTACACCTACATCTCGGAGAGCACTAAAATCATTTAAGTCTTGAGTAATTTCTCAATGCAATTAGAGTCAAGAACAGTGTCGAATGTGCAGCACCCACTGTGTACAACAGCACCACTAATCCTCCTTAATGAACTTTCACTAATGATCTGATTCTACAGTCAGGTGACCTGAAAATACAATATTCTACAACATCGTATACAGCCTTACACATGCACTTGAATTGCCTGAATCTACAGAGGAATTAGAGGAGAAACGCATGTTGGTAAATCATGTGTGACTTTTCCATCCATCCATCCATCCATCCATCTACTACTAACTCCTTCTTCAGGGTCGCGGGGGAACCTGGAGCCTATCCCAGGGTGCATCGGGCACAAGGCAGGGTACACCCTGGACAGGGTATGTGTGAATTTTATATGACCCAAACACATAGTTGTACTGAGAAGGAACAATTGTTTTTTTTCCTCCCTAAAATGCTTATTATGTATATTAACATTAATATTAGGGTTTTAAATGGTTAATATCTGATTCTTAAATTACCACTTCCTAAACAAACAAGTAAATGTATCAAATGAATGAATGGTTTGAGTGAGTCATGACTGCATGTGCTGTCTAGCTCAAAACCTACCAGTGACTCATTACGCATGAGGCGTGTTTATCAAGACACTTTTTTTAACCCATAAGTGGCTCGAGCTACTCATAGCAGAACAGAAACGGTAACACGAGTGATTATTTCATAAGCCGTTAAAATTATCCATGGCTTCCTTTGAACACGCTGCAGTCTTGGCACCTTATTATGATTAAAAGTTTTATACTAAATAGCAGTTATTTCTGCTCAGGATTTCGGACATTGCGGCATAAATGTGTCGGTAAATCATTAACTCAAAATGCAGACAAACCGTCATTCACAAACATCCGGTAGGAAAATGAATACTGTGTGTGTGTGTTGGCTTCCCTACTGTCTTCAGGTAATTCATTATTCAACAACCTAAAAATATGCTGAAACAATCTCTACTCTGCAGGGGGGGAAAGGAAGCAGGCAGGCTCTCTAAAGAGAAAATGCCAAGGGCACTGCAGCATGCGTCTGCACTCACACACTGCCGCTATCTTTCACTCAATACTTTAACCATCTCAAATCATGGCATCAAAGGTATTCCAGCATTCACTACAGAACTAGCTGCTCCTGAAGCAAAAAATAAATCAAAATAAGGTGAAGTGTCAAAAATCCCACCTGGTCTATAAACACAGCGACCTGACGCTATTGTAGTTCAGCTGCTGCCGTTTTGACTGACGGCTCCTAAACACCACTCAATCCCAGACTAAGCCCTGCTCGAAATCCCTCAGGAGACCCGGATCCTGCCACACACGTACTCTTCCTTACAATCCTCTAGAAAACGCTCTTCATAATATTTCTTCCCTAAACATTTCATTCTTGCCCAGTAGCGCCGAGTGCGAGGCATGGTCTGCACTTTATTTTAAAAAGTGTTGTGTTTCAGGAGTCTGCGAAAACGGACAATGCCCTCGTTCACATTCATGAGCTCGGCAGTAGCGAGAAGAGCCTAGCGCAGCACAAAGAGCGCTTTCTGACAAAACAGCGGGGCTATAAATAAGAGTCCTGAGATGAGAGAAAAGAGACTGTGTATATAAATTCCACACCAGGAGCAGAGAATGGAGAATGGAATCCCTACTTTTTTAGAAAAGGGTGGCCGCTGAGAGGAAACCGTGAGGATTAAGATATGCAGCCTTGCATTTGAAGAAGCCAGCCAGTGGCTACTGAGACGTCTGGCCTCAAATAAACAATAATCATAACAAGTGCAGCCAAGCCGTGAGGGAAAAGGGGCGGGGCATGACCTGAACTTGAACCTCCGTACAAGAGAGACTGTTTAACCCTGGGAAGTCCTACCAGGGCTTAACAGAGCACAGATAAAGCAACATTATGTAGAATTCCAACCACCTCAAAATTGCCCCATCACCATCTCCACCCTGCACCATCTAAAAATGACTCAACGGTCTCAACCTACATCTCAACCGGCATTCTCACAAGTGCACCATGACGAAAAACAATGTTTCGCAATATTGCACAATTTATAAACACAGTTATTGCAAGCAAGTGATATTTAACCAAACATTGTGTTATTTACTTTCATTTACTGCAAGACTATCTGTTCCTATACTTTTGCTCACCTAGAAATTGTGTGGTCCGCCACAGAAAGGTGGCATGTTCCAAGTTCACATCTAGCTGTAAATATCAGGCAATGAAAGCTGAGAATCTTTTGTATCACCCTTTGATCTCAAACCCAAACATCTTCTGTTCCAACACTTTCAAAAGGGAATGTAGTTATACTCCCACAAATATTTGATTATTCATTTGTGAGCATGGTCCCTGATTACAGGAAAATTCCACCCAAATGACTTCAATACGTCAATATTTATAATCAATGTGTGATATTTTCAACATTACCCACAATGCCATCTGACTACCCACTGACAGGTCTGCCAATAACATGCTAAGCGCATTGCAAATATTTCAATATTAGAATATTTAAGGGTTTCAACGTGGATTTTTCCTTTAAACATCTCTATCACTGTTCAAAGAGCGTTAGTGACTCATTTAGTAGTGAAGTACACCAACATTACAGTCTGCAGAGTGAAATGTGTCAGCTATTTTTCTTTGCGTATTTAGCATCAGGCTGCTTAAATCAGTTGGAATCGAAATTCCTAACAAATCTAGCCTAAACTTTAACAGATGTGAAAGCGAAAATGAGACCTATTATACATGCACAGTTTGGGTACGCCTCAATTAGCTCCTCAATTCACTAGTCAAGGCCCTGATCAGGGAGTCGGCCATTTTAAGGGCTCACTCAATGGCAAAAATATTCGGTCCCTAAAAAAAAAAAAAAAAAATCCCACAATGCACTGCAAAAACCAGGGAGCACCAATGCTCTATGTTTCCTTATGCTAAATGACATCTACAAAGTGTACGTCTACAAAAAGTATCATGTTATTGTGACTCTCAAATGATTACATACGTTAGCGATTCTTTATTTCATTTGACGTTCTATATACGGTTTGTTTGAATCTAATGACTTAAATGATTTTTACAAATCCACAAATTTTATTACATTTCCTGTATTCTTCCATAATGTACTTTAAACAACATATACAAATGTCAGAAAGATACCGGTGCTGCCTGTTGTTGATAAATCCCAGTGTTGTTGTTTTACAACGCGAGCAGGTTATCGGGTCACTGGAAATTGAGTCATCACTGCCCCAACGTGTAGTGAGTCAGGGTTCTTACCAGTGAGTGAGCTCGTGTACATGATATACTGATTCACAACCTAGACAGAGTGAGCTATTAGCATTCAGCTAGTTCCATTTGTATCATGAGCATTATCATCATGCTAGCCAGCATTTAAGATTTACAAATAAAGCTGTAGCTAGTTAGCCATCGCTAATATTTTCCACACATTCCTGGGTGAAATGAATTTGAAGTACATTTAATGTTAGTTGACTTGAGTGAAGTATTTATTTACTTATTTATGTACCACCTATGTGTTAAATCACGCTTTAATATCTTTGACATGGGAATACCATGAAGCCATTTCCCATTCCTGCTGTTTATGGTACTGCTATCCCCGTTTAATCATAGCACTCTAGTCTGTACCAAACACCAACCCACACATGCGCACAGTTTCTAAAGCAGGGGTCACTAACCAGTGGGCCTCGGTCCAGATGCAGACCCAGCAATATATTTCAGCAGACATGGGAAAAAAAAAATAATAATAAAAAAACCTGAGTAGAGTCGATCAGTACATGAAAAAAAAAAGTCACATATTTCAGTGATTTTAAATATGAACCAGCACGGCTGTAGCTCACATGTTGCAGCCAATCACATGTATTTATTTAAATGATTGAACTAAATGCAGCTCAATGGACCAGAGACTAGCTACAGACTAACTGGAGAAATTCGCTCAGAAAGGGGAAGAGATTTCACTTGTGTAGGTTTTTCATTTATCCGCTCTGGTCTGATTAAAGAACAGACAAGAACCAAAACTAAATGAACATGACCGGCCTAAATATACACTTGTCTGAGATTTACTTTAAATGACTTATTATACAATATAACGGACAGGACTTTGATTGTTTTTGCTGACCACGACATTGCCCATTTTGTTTAACGTGTGTTTGTTTACGTAAAAATGAATGTAACCACCATTTTAGCCATTCCCGCTACTTCGGTCCTCTTGTCTGCTCTAAGGCTGTGAACTTCGAACAGTCATTGAATTAAAGCTAAGTAAAATGCACATTCCAATGCAAAAACTGTGCATTCAAATTCAAGCAATCAATAGCACAGATTTTTAAAAAAAATTTAATATTGTTGAAAAAAAAAATGACACGAAGGATATTAACAATGCACCAACAATGTTTTTTGAAGAAAAATCTAGAACAGATAGTTCTAGTGTCTCAAATAATCCAGTCATTTTCCTTAATGTCAGGGATTGACCTGCTTAAGCCACGTGAGCTGAAGCTGAACAGTGAATGAACACCGGTAAACTGAAACGCTTTACTAGCCGGTTAATTAACTAGCTAATTAACTGGGTTAATTAATTTAGGCTGAAATACTAAAACACTAAATTAAAACACGGACAATGAATAACTAATGCATAAAGAATTCCCAATATTGTATTACAATGGCTGAATATTCTTAAGAATGAAAAGTTTATTGCTCTTTGAAAGTATGTGCGTGCATTACTATGCCATTATAACATCATTAAATCAGTGACATAAAAACGGTCTTAAAATGACAATAATATCGTTTATAGCAATTATTTCTTTGACAATATATCGTCCAACAAAAGTAATTATCATGACCGGCCTGTGTGTGTATTCTCCCATGTTAAATTCTAATAGAGGTGTGTCGTCTGTTCAGAGTCCATAGCAGCAGCCAAAAGTGGTAACATGAAAGTGCTATTACAATAAAACCAAACATAACTGCTTTGAAAGATCTTATTTATAGTCATAAACTAATCATTAATGGTTAAACATTAAAAAGTAAACGTCACCATTCAGTCATGTCAGCTGATTATCCAGGTCTTTGTAAACAAGGAAATCTAAATAACTGGACCTTTAGAAATTTTACTCACAACCCCTGGTCAAAAACTCACCACAATGTAATGAGAAAATAAAATCTCCTCCAAAACAAAGCAGCTAATTAAAGCTGCTGCAGATTTATGCAGATTTATGTACTCTCTCTCTAAAAACACCACCAGAAATATTTCTGTTGATAGAACCATCCATCACCCATGTCTCCGACTTCCACGCTCCAGGGCTTTACTGCTCGTAGTTCTTACAGCATCTTTATAATCACATCTAATCTAAGTGCTCGAGGAGTGCTATAACAGACCGATTATCAAAGCAATCTCTGCGTAAACTGAAACTGTATCCAGCAGCTCCTATTAGCGTCACCTCAAACCCAGAGGTTTAAATGATCTGTGCATTCAGACACTTCGAGTGCTATCTGATCCCCTCCATTTAGGCACTCAGCACTGGACGTACTCGAAAGCTTTCGCAACGCATCTGTGAGATGATGGATCATGAGGAGCTTCTCCACTTCACCAACTCAACATTTAACATGTCTGAGAGCGGTCTTGTATCGGTCTTGTACAGATCTTCCTAAGAATGCTGTTCAAATCGGCCTCGAAGCAGGATGCTGGAGATGGGGTCTGAACACTTGCATTCTTAAACAATGTATATACTGTATGTCCTCATTCAAATGACAAAATGAAAAATAAAAAGGATGCAGAACAGGCATCAGCTCAAATGAAACATGAGGAACTTGTACCTGAAAAGGCTTCCTGAAACTCAAAGATAAATAAAGTAATTGTTTTTTGTATTTACGTTGTTCCCATTTGGACAGTGTTATGTTATTCTTGTTCTCAATTTTGAGAATTCTGTTCAATGTCCCTTTCAAATGAAAGGAGAAAGAAGTGCCTTTTCACAAACTTATTGAAAAGCAGCCATGAATGCATGCAGTTATTTTGTTTTCTTCATCAATTTTACTAAAAATAAAATAAATATAGTGGGGGGAAATAAAAAAAATTTCAGTAAATAGATTTCCAATGAGGCTATTCACTTGAAATTTTCACCAGACATCAGTGTTAACAAATCTGGCTCCAAAAATTCTTTGGAGAGCTCTTTGCTTTTACCAATCACGTTTCTTGTGTGATACCTCGGTAATGAAAAGTCTTTTTATAGACCATCAATTTACTAACCCATCTGATATTAATTTACACAGATAGGGGGTATAATTACTTACGGATTTCAGCTGGTTCTATGCCTTACCTTGCCTTGGAGAACTGCTTTTTCTTAGCGTGTTCAATACTTTTTTTCCCCTGTGCCATTCCAATTTATTTATGGACTTTAATGTTGTGATTTCTTTAGATTCACAGATTTCTTGAGTTTTTACTGATGTCTGATGAAAATTTCATGTGAATAGCCTCATTAAAATATATTTACTGAAAAACAATTTCCCCCACTGTATATCGTGATACAAGATTATTCTTCATTAATCTAATGACTAAGCCACAGGGCAAGCAAAACCTACAATGTGCCTCCCAGTCCCATGTCTTGCTTGCTCATAAACCTAAAAAGCTCTAAAATGCTTTTGGGAATCTCAAGGTTTTATTACACTGTTATATCCTTATGTTCAGTACTGTTGAGATGTCATTAAAATATGACAAAACATGTAGACAAAACCATGTAAAAGAGGAAAAATGCTGAGTCATGTAACACAATAGGATTTTCAGCATCACTACATATACTTTAGCTCTCCACAACATTCCACCATGGAGTTTGGGGGGGTTACATCCTTTCATCCACTGAAGTGATATTATGACAACACACTTTTTTGAAGTGGCAGTCCTTCATTCGTGTCCGTCATCATGTTCCAATTGTCCCTTGAGGACTTAAATGGGGTAATCGAGGTTAGCACTTAAAAGGCTGGACTGGGTGTTCTTTTAAACATAAAACATGGGTATAGGTTACATCTGTCACTTTACGGGGTGTGCCGCAGAGTCTGCAAGGCTTATAAAATGCTACTCAAAAGAAACCGGAGACAGCTTTACTGCACAGTCTTGATGTTGCGAACACAGTGAACCTGACAAGTGGGCTGGAGAACAACAACAAAATTCCCATCTCGTCCCTGTGGCATGTTCTTCACATGGTAAACTATACTAGAGGCTTACAAGATACACCATTTGATTGGTTTTTGCTTTTTTCATTCGCTGTGCAATACACTTGGATTTATTAAATTTCCACTTATATTCTTATCCAAACTTAGACAGAAGTTTTTTTTTTGGTTTTTGTTTTTTGGTTGTGGCCTAAAGAACCTTATTCTGAGACACACTAAAAAAAAATCCCAATATGCCATAGACAACCAGGTTTGTAAATCTCAAATACAGATGGAATTAAAAATGTTGACAGTAATGATGTCACGTAACAGCTTTTATCCAAAGGAGATGGAAAAGGAAATCATCAATCAAGTCCTGATCAGCATACCGGTCAATCGAAAAACATAGAAGTGACATTTCCCTCACTTCCAAATAATACTGGGATGCACTTGGCTTGAAATGGCTTGAAAATGACCACTCTTCTGCATATTTAATGAGTTAATGGCTTACAGGGTTGAAACTTTGGATAATTTTGCTAGCATACATTTCCAGCACTGCAGATTTTATAGTTACGCTGGCGTTAATTTATATAGAACAAGCCAACTTTGGTGAGTAAGTGAGTGGCTCTGGAAAAAGTAAGTAAACGAAGGTTGGATGACGTCAGGCGCCATCTGCGCCGGGAGAGGAAAGCATCACACAGACTGCCAGACCTTCACCAGGGGTCAGTGTCACTATAAAGACCTGTACAACTCAAGAATTCAAAAATATTTGTGACATTGATATTTTAGTTCTACAATACAGAAGCTGCTGTTTTTATATGTAATCTATGGACATTGTAAGAGTTCCGTCTTTTCCTACAATAGGGCAAATTACTTGTACATAGCTACTCCCACACACACCAACACACATCCTGCCTGTACATCTGCCAGCATCCTGCTTCCACCTTTGATAATCAACCAAAGTGAAACGACCCAACCACAACTAGCCACGAACTCCAAAGCGGCTGACCAAAAGCAGGTCACACTTCTGCTATCTGGCTCAGAGATGTAACACAGAATAAGAAAGGAAAATGATCAGGCAAGCGGGTGAATAAAACATGATCGTCTTAAAATCCCCTGCAACCCCACACCAAAGTCTAATGGTTCATCGGGATAGAAAGATTCCAAGAGCTTTTGCACATAGTGGGGTCAGTGATGTCCCGGCCTCCATTGTTAACAGTTCCACAACTATTTGATGACGGCACGTCTAGTGTAGGCCAACCCCAACCCCCCCTCCACCCCCTTATATTACATTAGGCAAAGAAAATAAAGCAGTTGTGCTAGCCTGGCATATTTCAGATACTTTTCCTTCCCCCTCAAGCTGCAGTGGGTTCCACTTTGAGCTCCAATACTAGAATCACTAACTTTGAACTGTGAGTGAGATAACATAGGAGGGTCCTGGTTTCCATTTTGGTACAGTGTGGCTGCTTGGCTTATGCTCAGCAAAACGTTCTTTTGAGAAACATTAAATAGTTAACTTCTAGAGGCCTGGAACGTTGATGGAATTTTAAAAGAGTAGGAGTAGTAATAGAAAGTACTAAAAGATAAAAGGATGATTAGTTGCCGTCTATTCGAACTAGGGCTATTGTGCTGGCACTCTGACTGGACACTCACGATTTTGGAACCAGTTTTTACTCCAATGTTTTCCAGTTTTGTGTCCAGACGAAAATTAAAATTACTGCAAGGGACTTGGGCTTCATTGAAAACTCGTTGCCTGTGTAATTCTCTACTGTTGTGAGCACCTTAAAAATTTTACTTAAAAAAAACCAGTATAAATCAATAAAAAAAAAGACAAATAAGACAGGTCGTTCAATTAAGTATTCTGCTGTATAAAAGGGCTGCAATGGTTCAGGTGGTGTGTATATTGGTTCCACGACATCTTCCTTTATGATCTGACATGTCTCAAGCTGCAAGGTGCCATATACTCCCTAGTGTCGCATACCCTGTTGCTTTTTGGGTTTAGTCAGTCAAAAATGGTTTTCAAGGGCCAACAATCATCGAGACAAGAGCAATAGCAGTACGATATTTTTTCCCCCTCAAAGCATTCTATTTTCACCTGACTTAATTCACCTTTTCTGTCGCCTCCAGATTTGGGTCCAGGGGTTGTTACACTATTAAATATTATATGTTTTTAATCACCATAGACTTGCACTTCTTTACCTCTCAGAAAGTCGCCCCCCCCCCCATCAGTTTAGCTCCGCGAGCTTGGTCTATTATGGAGTTTTGTGTGCATCATCAAATGCAAATGAGCAGCATTAACTTTTCCAGCAATTTGTGCTACAATAGCTCTTCTGCGGGATAGGACCAGACGGGGGCTAGCCTTTGCTCCCACATGCACCAATGTGCCTTGGGCGCATATGGCCAGTTTCCCTTCCTTGGACCACTTTTGGTAGGTACTAACCATCGAATACTGGGAACACCCCACAAGACCTGCCGTTTTGGAGATGCTCTGACCCAGGAACGACCCATCACAATTTGGTCCTTTTCAAAGTCACTCAGATTCTTATACTTGCCCCATTTTTCCTGCTTCCTGTTCAATTGCAGCCTAATTATATATATATATATATATATTTTTTTTTTTTTTTTTTTTTAATTCACATTTTTATTGGTTTAATAATACTGTGCAACCGTGTCATCATACAGAACGGCCCAAGTGCAAATAAAATGTTGGTAAGCTTCAAGTACGTTATAGTGCTAAGAAAATGAAGCCACTTGTGTCATTTCTTGATCGTAACATTTTACCTCCTTAAAAACTACTTGATTTAAAAGTTTACCACAGAACGATGCTCCTAAACAATTAGTGTTGTTAATATCTATTACTACCTCTTTCAAATGCCACTACTGGCCTTTCATTGTGAAAATCAGACTGTTCTGAAAGTCTGACTGTTCTGTTTCAAAGAGGGACTTTTCCAAACTGCCTTGGCCCACTTCTCGAAACTGCTTTCTGAGAGAGAGAAAAAAAAAAGCCTGTTCTGACCCCAGCCTTTATGTCCTTGCCATTACACCTCAACCTCACCTACCCACTTCTTTTTATCCTCTCTTTCTCCCTTCTTTGACGCACAGAGCAAACATGGTGTTGAACTGCAGCCAATGAAGGCGGCCTAGAATGCAATTACCTTCTTCACTGTTGAGAGAGCGAGCACGAGCTGATTAACATCTAAGCTTCAGTGAGGCACCAGATGCTTCGGTTAAGCTAATAAATGCCCCAACAGAGTGTAATGGATGTGTAGCGGTTTTGAGCCGGTTTGCTCTTCATGTGATATTTGATACCAAGGTGGCCTGTAGAAGTTAGGACTGAAAGAGTGGTATGTTCTGGAATAAATGGACGGTGGGCGGGACGTCTAAGCCCAGTAGCATCAGCAACTTCCACCAGACAGGATTAAACTGGACAGAGATGAACTCGGAGACAATTTAACACGGGGGAGATTCTGTGGGTGGTCTAGACTACACTAAACAGTATGGAACGTCTGATAAAAGCCATGCCAAGATCCTTAGGTCTAATTAGGTTTAACACAAACCAGAATGAGACTGCTATTAAAGCGCAGTCTTTAAATCTAAAGGAAGATAAAATGACAGCTAATTAAACGGCACAAAGACAGGACAATTCTTTGTAATTTACTATCTACATTATTGGGGAGTAAAACAGACTACTGCAGACTGCTATACTTTCGAAACACGCTGCTTTCATTTTGACCTGGCATTTTGTATGCGCACGTCTCTGCACACATAAAATTCTTTTTTCAATTGCTATAATAGACGATTTGGCACTTTTTATAAGATAACCTAACCTAATGTGAATTAAATACCTTGGCAGATGAATATTTGTCATTGATCTGACAAGCCACAAAGCTTGCTAGCTAAACTAACTTGCAGGTTTTGGGAGTATTTGTCCAGAATAAATGCATAACTGTTTTACTTCATCTAAACATCACCCGAGTTAAAATAACTGGAGGTACTACTCCAGACAGGTTTAAATTGCATTATACGTATAGGAATACTAAAGTTTAGTGACCATCCATCAATCCATCCGTCTATCTTACATACTGCTTATCCTATACCACTTATACATCTCAAGGAACTCTGGGCATAAAGGGCAGAGTGCCAACCCATTGCAGGACGGACGGACAGACAGACAGACAGACAATTCGGAAATGTCAATCATTGGACTGGGGGAGGAAACCGGAAGCACTCAAAACACGTGGAGCTCCGCACAGATAGGGTGGAATCAAACCCCCGACCCCAGAGGCACGAGACAAACATGCTATCCACTGCGCCACCATGCCCCCCAGTTGTGACTATTGTCCATTAAAAATAAATTAACAACAACAACAACAACAGTAATAATATAAGCATCGGCAAGATTCAATACAAAATTTACTTCTGAATTCAAAAATGAATTCTTGATGTTTGGTTACATTTTAAAGGCAATAATTAAATAGAAAGTAAATATCTTTTCATCTCTTTCTCACTATTAAATAAAGCCTCACCAACAAATTTATCACCTATCATGCAGTCTAATAAAGCCCCTCAGTGTCCCTGAATAATTCTGAATATCACAAAGGTTTTAACAGCTCTGTGTAAATCATGAGTGTGTGACATCATCAAATTAACTGTCAAGAGCCAAAATGCAGACATGGCATTTCAAAACTGCTTCACATAGCTCAGATGAGAGGAAAGGAAGGCACTTCCTCGGAGGTCGAGCGAATGTACTCCATTAGTGTGATTGGAAGGCGCACACACCTCCGCTCTAATTCTCTGGGGCTGAACGCTATAGACTCTATTGAGCCAAACGAGATTAGGGATTGGGGGGGGTTTTCATTCTCACTCTTCATATACACATGCAGTTAAGGCAGGAGAGGATGTGCGACAAAACCTCGTTCACCGTCTCACTGTCCCATGATTATCCCGGTCTCAAAAACACAGCACCTGTCCAGCACATTACACTTAAACGGCAAACGTTCCCCAGCAGAAATCGCTTGTGTAGGTCAGACTGGTCTGAAGGGTAGTCCAGTGACAACGCGGCACAACAGACGCCGTATTCTTCAGTGCAAAACAAGAGGGGAAGAAAAACAGAAATGGGGAAAGCTGCAACTTATTTAGAAACATACGATCACAGCTATGTACTTTTTCTCTGCTTCTGCAGTCCCCTAGTTGGGTTGGGCCAGACTTTATCCTCCTGAGACCCACACCATGTTCCTCTGTGTGTTCATTTCTTTGAAAAACAAACGGATATCCTTGTAGAGAGAGCAGGATGACATATTACAAATTTCACAGGTTCTCACACAGATATATATGGTCTCATGGGGATTAACTCATGTGGCTGGTCAAGGAGTCTCACAGGGAGGAAGTTTTTACTGTCCTCTGAGCTCATCTGGCACTTTGCAAAAACATGACATCAGTAGTAGATGGTTCCAGCAGAACACAAATGGTGTTTTAGCCACTTAAAATAATGCAGCCTGAGAAACGGATAAGGTCTCCATTTTTTTTTTCTTTTAGAAAACAGATAAACCAGTCAACAAACCTAGTGCGGTGAACCAGGCTGAGTGCTACCTATTACATCACCACCATGTTTATCAGTTGAAATGATCAGTCCAGGATTTCAGAGTAATTTTTTGTGATTGTTGCGGCCAAAAATGCTTGATTTTGGTGCAACTTTTTTGTGGAAAACTACTTGAATTAGGAAACTTGCAATTGCATGAAATTGTTTTCACAGTGATGTTTGGTGGTAAACAAGACCTTTTCGCTGTACCCATATTTGAATCAAAGAGGGCTGCTTTGAATGAATGCGCGTTGCGATGAATTCACTTGATGCGTCTTGGCCCAAATCTGTAGAAAATCTGCAGTAATTTTGAACAAAATGTGAATATTGATGAGTTTGCTTGATTTCGTCTTCAATTCTGCGAACGCAAAAATCCTGGAGGGACTGATTAATGTGAAATGATGTAAACAACATTTTCGGGTGCTTTCACATATGCTGCGTGTAGTCTCAAACCCTGGTTTGTTTGCCTCTTTGGTGTGCTTTGTTTACGCAGGTGACAACGTAGAAATCGCACTCGGGTGCGGACCAAAAACCAACCGGTCCGAGAACCGGCCCGGGTTTGATCGCAGTTAGAAAGGGATTTCATCCTTAACCGACCAAACTGCGGGAAGTGAACCTAACATACCGTGTGTTTTGGGTTGCAGATGGTTTTTCTGGAAACTAAACTGAGCTGTGACGTGAGAGTGTAGCGCTCCGGAAAGAACAACTGTCGTGGAGATTTGGACTCGTGACCAAAAACGGAACATAAGAGAAAGAATAAACAAAAATGGTTTAAACTACTTATTTATTCTATTATTCTAGTAATGTATTACGTGCCAGTGTCTTAGTGTTCTTTGTGCTTGGGTGATTTGTGTGATTTCACCTTGCGAAGGTTTGTTGACCTTTTTCCATCCGTGTACTTCTACCAATGACTGAAAGACTTTTACGAGCATGTTTTCAGCCCTACACGTACATCAAACCAAACAGCACATGAACCAAAAGTATACATTTTGATTCAGACTATGCAAATGGAGTTAAGAAACCAATTAATCCAGACCAACATTCTTCACTCTTGTAAGGACAAGCCTGACCACTGAAGTTAGTGAAGAGGTTATAGCAAAAGCCAATGTGTTTTTACAAGAAGGTAAATTAACAACATTGGAAAGACCAAATACCTTCTGGGTTTTCAGTGTTGGCTCCAACTGTTCATGTGAAACATGTTTTTCAACAGACAGTGCAGAGTGTGGGGGAGGGTAGAGTATCCCACGGTGTCATGGAGTTGACCTGAGCACTGGCTGATGGGATGCGAACTGTTCTCCCAGAACAGCTGCTCATTACACCACAACAACAAGTGTGCTGGTTTAGCAAGATTAACACCGCTTTCTCTCCTGTTTCTCATATACACCTAATAGCTGCCTGTTTACAAGATCAGTGACTTTGCGAGAGAGAGAAAACACCATAGACCGAGGCTCACTGGGATGCAACAGTTCTCCAGAGCACGTTAGCGGTAGGTTCACCTCAACAAAGGCTCCATTGTTAAAGCCGAGAGAAAAACGCACACAAACACACAACCAGACAGGAGTTTGTCTGTGAAAACTATTAAAGTGAAACTGCACACAGACAGCATCTAACTCACATAATCACACCGAGGTGAGGATTTAATTGGGATAATTAAACTGAAGAGGTACTCAGTGAAAATGACCCCCCCCCGTGTGCTTTCTATCACTTGCAGTGTGGTTTTACATCAACAGCCAGCTCCATTTGGGCTGAGCAGAAACACTTGCAACCAGGAAGGACTTTTGCTCTTCGACGCAAGCTTCAAAAGGGAGCCGTTGTTTTGCCTTCACGCTGCTCCTTATGCCGCAAATGCAAACGCGCACAACAGCCAAGCATCTCTGACCAATGCCGACGCGAGAAAACTGCTCTGGTTTTACAGGAATACCTTGATGAAGAAAAGTGCATTTGATCAACATAAAGCCATTTTCACACTGCAAGTTTTCAGCCTGATTCTGCGATCGCAGACAAAAATCGAAAAGAATTCTTCGGCCATGAGGGACATGATCACCGGCGGCCGATTTAGTGCCACCGTGACCAAAGACGGCAAATAAAGAAAAACGTGTGATCACCGTTATGACGCTGGACTGAGGAAAACATGTCTGGAACACATTAAACAACACACGCATCTATCGCAGCATCTGCCACGACAAGGCACGTTAATACACTTACGAGTCGGTTTGAAGAGCTTAATATAAAAACATTCATGTTTTTCCACCATTGCGAAGTGGAGGTTATCCACAGTGACGTCACAGACCCAACTAATCCATAATGAAATTCCTTGCTGATTATTTTAATTATCAATTTTATTGATTAGTTGTTGCAGCCCTACATGTGATTATGTGAATTTCACAGTGGGGGAAGAATGGCTTAAAGGTTAGCACGTTTGCCTTGCACCTCCAGGGTTGTGGGTTCAGTTCCCACCTCTGCCCTGTATGGTCGTGGAGTTTGTATGTTCTCGCCATGCTTCGGGTGTTTCCTCCAGGTACTCTGTTTTTTTTTTTCCTCCCGCAGTCCAAAGACATGCATTGTAGGCTGATGGGCATTTCCAAATTGTCCGTTGTGTGTGAATGTGTGTGCTTGATTATGGCCTATGAATATGTCTGCATATTGATTGATCTAAAGCCAACATGAGCATACACAGCATAACATTTAAAAATAAGAAGTTCTTGCTGAACTCTGAACTGAGGAGACCATCCTGAGCTCCAGACTAGGAAATCCAAAAGTTTTCTTCGGTTTTTCCTGGTTGGAGGTCAGGAATTACAAACTCTTGTAAAATGAATCATTATTGTATAGTTTCTTATTATGTGATCCCACTTTTTTCCACAGGCCCGAACTTAGCTGCTTGATGGCTTAAACAGAATGTAGTCGTTTTCTTTCATTGGAGAGCTATCTATTGTTAGAAATCTTCCTTATATAATCCGCCTTGGAGAGCCGTTAAAGAATGTTGCCAAGATTTTATAGTAGTAATCTTAAAAGGCTGCTGAAATTGCATAGTTTAAAACCAGCTTAAGCCTAATTGTCTTTCCTCTAGTGTTAAAATCAGCTACTTTAAGCCACCTGTAGAAACGAAACACCCACGTACAACTGGTAAAGCAAGTTACATATGATATGCCCACAGAATTACGAAAATCTGAAACTCATGCTGGTTCATGGAAACTGGACATAGCTTCCAAGATATATGCATAGTTTTGAGCCAGGAAGAACCATCCACAACATCAGTAGCCGTTTTACAGACTACTCTAGATTTTAAAGCGACTGCCAGGTGAGGTCTGTAAAAAGTAGGAGGGTCCAGATGTGTCTGGCTGAGGAGAACCAGACGACAAGTGCACTACAGCAATCACTGGTGTTTACAGGACTCTTCCTCTAATCTAAATCCAGCATTTTCTTTTGGTAGCTTGAGGCTCTTTGACATTGACTGGGAAATTGTGAGGTCAGATTTGAGGACTGCCAGAGGGCAACTGCTGAACATTTAATCAAGGACTTTAAACCTCAACTGCTTAAGTATACGTTTGTGAATTAGGATTGGGAAGGTGTCATGATGCAGCGTCTTATGGGTGAACTTTTAATTTGACTGGGTTGTTCCGAGTCATTATTGTGTTCGAAACTGGAAAAATAATGTAGGAGAGCGGTACTCCATACAATATCATTTTCACCTTTCAGTGGATATGATTGGAATATACAATTTCAAACAGGCTGTGATGGATGGTTGATTGAGAACATTTGTTATTAACAGTAGTTGAAAAGAAATATATATATATATATATATACACACACACACACACACACACACACACACACACACACACACACACACACACACAGTGCCTTGCGAAAGTATTCGGCCCCCTTGAACTTTTCAACCTTTTGCCACATTTCAGGCTTCAAACATAAAGATATTAAATTTAAATTTTTTGTGAAGAATCACCAACAAGTGGGACACAATTGTGAAGTGGAACGAAATCTATTGGATATTTTAAACTTTTTTAGCAAATAAAAAACTAAAAAGTGGTGCGTGCAAAATTATTCGGCCCCCTTTACTTTCAGTGCAGCAAACTCACTCCAGAAGTTCAGCGAGGATCTCTGAATGATCCAATGTTGTCCTAAATGACTGATGGTGATAAATAGAATCCACCTGTGTGTAATCAAGTCTCTGTATAAATGCACCTGCTCCGTGATAGTCTCACGGTTCTGGTGAAAGCGCAGAGAGCATCATGAAGACCAAGGAACACACCAGGCAGGTCCATAATACTGTTGTGGAGAAGTTTAAAGCCGGATTTGGATACAAAAAGATTTCCCAAGCTTTAAACATCCCAAGGAGCACTGTGCAAGAGATCATTTTGAACTTTCAGCTCAGACAAGGAGAAAGACTGATCAGAGATGCAGCCAAGAGGCCCATGATCACTCTGGATGAACTGCAGAGAACTACAGCTGAGGTGGGAGAGTCTGTCCATAGGACAACAATCAGCCGTACACTGCACAAATCTGGCCTTTATGGAAGAGTGGCAAGAAGAAAGCCATTTCTCTTAAAGATATCCATAAAAAGTCTCGTCTAAAGTTTGCCACAAGCCACCTGGGAGACACACCAAACATGTGGAAGAAGGTGCTCTGGTCAGATGAAACCAAAATCGAACTTTTTGCCCACAATGCAAAACGATATGTTTGGCGTTAAAGCAACACAGCTCATCAACCTCAACACACCATCCCCACTGTCAAACATGGTGGTGGCAGCATCATGGTTTGGGCCTGTTTTTCTTCAGCAGGGACAGGGAAGATGGTTAAAATTGAGGGGAAGATGGATGCAGCCAAATACAGGACCATTCGGGCTGAAAACCTATTGGAGTCTGCAAAAGACCTGAAACTGGGACGGAGATTTATCTTCCAACAAGACAATGATCCCAAACATACAGCAAAATCTACAAAGGAATGGTTCACAAATAAACGTATCCAGGTGTTAGAATGGCCAAGTCAAAGTCCAGACCTGAATCCAATCGAGAATCTGTGGAAAGAGCTGAAAACTGCTGTTCACAAACGCTCTCCATCCAACCTCACTGAGCTCGAGCTGTTTTTCAAGGAAGAATGGGCAAGAATTTCAGTCTCTCGATGTGCAAAACTCATAGAGACATACCCCAAGCGACTTGCAGCTGTAATCGCAGCAAAAGGTGGCTCTACAAAGTATTAACGCAAGGGGGCCGAATAATTTTGCACGTCCCACTTTTCGTTTTTTTATTAGTTAAAAAAGTTTCAAAAATCCAATAGATTTCATTCCACTTCACAATTGTGTCCCACTTGTTGGTGATTCTTCACAAAAAATAAAAATTTTATATCTTTATGTTTGAAGCCTGAAATGTGGCAAAAGGTTGGCAAGTGGGCCGAATACTTTCGCAAGGCACTGTGTGTGTGTGTGTGTGTGTGTATATATATATATATATATATATAAAAACATCCTGTCTCATCTATATGTGGCATTAGTATAACAAAAAGTGAATTTCTGAGGGAAAAAAAATGAGGAAAATAAAACAGACAAAAACTTGTTCTCTTTGATATCTAAGCTTGATATCTAATGGAATGCACTGTTCTCTAGTTCTATGATTCTAAGCTGTTTTTAAATGGCTCAAAAGAATACAGACACACTGTCTGGAAACGTAAGTGGAGGTAACCAGATTGATTTCTCCCCTTGGTTTGCGAGTCTCTATATGCCATTGCTCGGCATTCCTCTGGGGAATGCTGCGTCAACACCTTGTTCTTTGATTTCGAAGTCTTAAAGACCGTCTCTTGCGGTGTGTATGCATGTGTGTTTGTAGCGTGTTAATGAAGAACTAATCGTACCAAAATGACAGGTTATGTTATGTTATGTTAAGCTATGTTCTACTGTACTCTTTGGATTAAAAGTATCCATTAAATATACATGAATAAATATTATATATACATACATACATGCATATATATATATATAAAATTATTTTTTTTTTTTTTTTTTTATATAAAAATATATATTTTATATATAAGTTTCAAGTTTAGATTAATAGAGGAATGTTTATTATTTCATATTTTATATGTATCCTCTCTCAGTGCAGGTTGAAGGCTTAGTCGAAAAATTTTACTTTCATATTTATTTGAGAAACCATTCACTCCATCTCTTGGAAAATGTCAAAGATGAAAAATCAAAAATAACATGCAGTAGCATGGGTCTGTACAGTGGACTGGTTTTTTTTTTTTGTTTTTTGTTTTGTAGCAGAATTACAGAGCTCTATTGGCAGGTATTGAAGTCATACGGGGGTTTGATTGTTCTTCAAACCTGGGTCCAGCTGATGTCAAAAGGCAGCGTGAGGCACACACTGGTTCTCTGCACTCGCTGGGCAAATGCAGGATTGCTGCTCTATTAAAGATTTCACGGATTTAAAAATAGAACCGGTGCCAAACACCAGGGAGTCTGACAAACTGGGGATATGCAGGCGACATCTCGGCTTATACGAGTCCACACGACTTTTCACAGCAAGCAGAAGAAAGCATCTGCTTTTATACTGGGAGATAAAAACATGAAATCAAAGTATTAAGCTTAAATATACAGAAACGTTCATTTTATTTCTTGTGTCAAACTGCAAAACAACACTCCCAGTGTTAGTCATGCAGTCATGAAATACTGCAGCTGAATACATACAAGTAAATCATAGCAATAAATCACAGCAGATGCTTCTGACAAAATATCTACTGGGCAACAAAGAGTAACCACCGATATAGTCTGCATCAGAAGTTCTCAAACTGTTAAAAGCCAGGGACTTGTAAATTGAAAAAAATAATAATAATAATTTATGGAACCAGTCAATATTGGATTTGGATTTGAATGGATTTAATTTCACGAACATAATCAGACTAGTTAAATATTGAACTTTCCAACAACAGACCACGTTTCGCACATTAATTGTTACATTTGAGTTGACGGCCTCCCTGGCTACGCTTCACAAACCCCTAGGATTCCCCAGACCCCAATTTGAGAACCATGGGTCTTAAACCTATAAAAATACCCATAAGTCACTGGCATGAGACTTTACAGACCAAATGGAAACCACAGCTTTAAAAATGTCTGCTTCAGTTACACAGATTTATTTCCTGACATTCAGAGTATCCATTGGTCAAAAGTGTCAGTATCAAAAGACACCTCTGGAAAATAAAGGTCAAACTCCACAAATCAATAAGAGTTCATTAATGAAGAGGCACCTCTTTACAGCAGACAATGAGTGTGAATGGGACTTGTTTTGGGAAATCTGTGACAGGCCTCCTTAACAGAGAGCCTCTCTGCCCCCATCAATACATCCTAAATAAAGGCCAGGTGCACTCCTGACCCCTCCAGGGGTCAATACCAACCCCTCCACCCAATTAATGAGATTTCCTCATTCGCATGACTGTCATCAGAGAAACTATAGCCTAAGTCAATCGAGCAGGCAAATCTATAGGACAGGACCATGACCCTTCACCTTCAAGCTCTCAAGCATAGAAAGAGAAGACTGCAGCTGTGTAAGAACGTGGTGACCAAGGGTCAAACTCATGGAATGTATTCAAACAAGCACAAAGCCAATGAGAGGTTCAATTACTCTTACTATTTCATTGAAATGTACCTCTGGAGACAGTGTGACAGTGACATCAGGACACCTCCTATTCTACTCAATAATTCCCACAGTACCCACAATGCAAACTCAGACTGACTACAGCAAGACGGATAATCTTCTTAAAATGAAGGGAAGGCAATCCATGGTCATCAGGAATCCCATGTCTTCATGCTACCCACCTGTCTGAGTGACAGTAGTCCTAAAGCTTTTAGATTCAGGCTCACGTCTGCAAACTTAATCCCTGTTCCTGGGTGTTCATTAAAACTTTCCTCCCTCCCACCTGTTCCCCAGAGCAGCTGTTCTGCTCGGTTCAGCTGGCCTGTTCCCGCAAACGGAGCCTGGAAAGATATTAGGAGAGCACAAAGCACACCAGGCTATGCTCTCCAGCCATCCAGGAAAATGACCCCTTTGACCTTTGTCTAACCGTTGACGAAAGACATACCAAGTCTGAAAACCTAACCTCCTAAAAATGGCCAGTGCATTTATTTGGAGTTTGTTTTTCATGACCTTTTAAGGGATTAGCAAATAAGCACGGATTCACAAAGCAAAGCCAGACTGGTTTGAAACATGTAAAACCTATGGAAAAACTCTAGTTAGTTTCAGTTTACCGTTAGTTTCATGCGCCAGACTCGTAGCATTCGCTAGAGAGTCTAGTATGACACTTTCACTGGAAAAGCCAATTTGACCAATGTGGCAGACGACCAACCACAGACCTTTTCCTGCAACCCTTCAGCAGAGTTTCTCTCGTTTACTCAACACTAAGTGTTATACAACCCTTTTAAAAATAGGATTCTATAAACTTTCTTTAGTCCAGTGACTAAACCTTGACCTTGCATCACACCATATAATCACTGCCATTTTGAGGAGTGAATAACGGACGAACTGCATCAATGTTAATGCATCAATCACTACGTTTTCATGGACAGCAGTAATCTAATTATTGACCTTATTCTGAATAAGTCAATATTGTGATTAAGGTGTTCATATGAGTCGCTTTTAGAAAACTCCTTTCATGTTACTGTTTTACATTTTATAGAACATAGATCAATTAAAAGGCACACGTCATTACGTCACCTCGCCACGCCGTCCGATGTTCCCTCCAGAATTTCACGTATCGACATACAGTTCGTCTTCGTTATGGTACCGTATTCAGTTTTGGGTTTTAAAATTTCACCAAAGCTTCAAGTGCAGTGCTATATGTCGCGAGACCTGGAGCAGTTTTCAAAAGAAGAGTGGTCCAAAATTCCATGCTGCTCACTGCATGTTTTTTGTTTTTCGCACAATTCGGTGTTAATGCTAGAGTCTATTGTACATGAAAATCCCAGGAGATCATCAGTTTCTGAAATACTCAAACCCTCGAGCCCCTCTTGCAACCATGCCACAGTCAAAGTCGCTGAAATCACATTTTTACCTTTGTATGATATGAATATTAACTGAAGCTTTTAACATGTGCATGATTTTCTACATGCAGTACTACTGCACGACTGGCTGATTACATTTGGCCAACATCACAGCCTATTTGATCAGTTGTCTAATGAAAGCACTGTTTATTCATGTGAGAAATTTCAGGAAAATCACGTGACTGAAATGCTAGGATACATTCTTTCACAATGTTCAAAGGTTTGTTCTCCTACTGAAAACCAGTGCAAAGAGAGTGTGGAAGGTCAATCAGATTGCAACCTTCAACATTATGAAGCCCATGGCCATTAAATGTACAAAAGATTTCGTACCCTCTATGGACCATAATATATGAGGCAGAGACTAATTTCCAGCAAGCTCCAAACAGAACCATGAGCTGGGGTGGCGTGTTTCCCCAGTGCACCGGTTAGAAGTAAGCTGGCTACGATGAAGAGTGACTATGACAGACACTGCAACAGGCTTTTGTGAGACACAACACAAAAAAAATGTAGCTGAATATGTATTGACAATCGGTGAAATTGCTTTTTTGACCTCAAGACATGGAATAAATAATTTACTTCACTTGCTATAAGAGGCAGAAGCTCATTAACATGAGATGATGCCATAGCAGGAAAAAGAATGATGCAAAATTTGAAACGAAGGAGGTAATAGGAAAGCAAGTTCATACTAATTTCTCGTTAGACCAGTAGTAACTAACCTACTTTGATCCTCACTTGGCTCGCGTTTTGTTGTAGGCCTGTGTGGACATAATAGTGACAGTGGAGACGTGCAACGTAGTACAATAGGAAATTCACAGCGTTCAACAAAGCCTCTTCTGACACGGACACAGCACTCAGTTGGATGATCGCCACAAGCACTTTGTCTGGTCAGAGCAACCTGTGCACATCATTTACAGGCACTTTTTAATGCAAGCGTTTGTGCCTGTAAATAAACATAAATTAATAAATAATGAAAGACAGACAGACAGACAGACAGACAGAAATATGAACAAAGAGGCAGATAGATATAGACTGGAAAACCTTCCTTGTGCACCTGCCATTCAGAATAGGGGCAATAAAAGCAACTGGGAAGAGGAAGCACTGACTAAATACGGTAACCGATCGGCTGCATCAAGGACACTTATTGATCCAGAGCTCACAAGGACACACATGGCCAAACAAGCATTTGATAACCACATACCACTACACTGGTAGGACATTGTGTAATGATGGGAAAACTGCACTATGGTTCTATGTTCTATCTATATGAAATTAAAACATGAAAATAACTAAATGTTAATAAAGGCTATGCTCTAACAATCCGAACTGTCTTTCCTATCCGGATAGTATCTACTTCAGAGATATCTATGATGGAAGAAATGTCTTTGTGACTGTTCAGGGATCTGGAATCAGTACAGTTCCTCCAACCAGTTTCAACACTGCAATAATCCTAGCTGTCGTCAACTATTCTGCACTATTCAAGGAAAGAATGGACAGGAAGCTATCCGGATGAATCATAAATTAAGATTAAGAAGATAATGGCTGTTTCATTGATATATTCTTCCAATGAAGCAATATAGAAAATATAGAATTCATTTCGACAAGGTCAGAACAGGACGTGAAGTAGGTGGGCCACTTGACACAAGCTATGCAGTGTTAAACCTTATGCAAAAAGCTCATTTGGGTGATCTATTTGAGTGAAGATGATTCATTCGTTCAATCTTCAGTAGCAACACTGGAGGAGACGTGGGAATACACCCTTTATGCGCACACATTCGCACCTGTGGGGCAACTTTATCTCCTGTCCACCTCCTGGCATGTTTTTAGAAGTGGGAGGAAACTGGAGAACCCGGAGTAAACCCACACAAAGATAACTTGCTAAACCGTATAAAGCTCACGACTGAACCACAGACCCTGGAGCTGTGAGGTGGCAATGCTCCCTGCTGTACCACCATGCCCCCTCAATGAAAATAATGCTTACAATGCGAAACTCCTTTTTAGGTTCCTAGTCAAGATGGAGGACAGAGGTTTGATCCCCCCCACCCATCTATTACAATCTACTGTACACTGTACGGCCAAAAGTATGTGGACACCTGACCATTGAACACACCATTCCAAAACCATGGGCATTAATATTGAGTTTGTCCCCCTTTTGCTGTTATAATAGCCCCACTCTTCTGTGAATGTTTTCCACTATATTCTGGAGCGTGGCTTTTGGGATTTTCCCGTTCAAGAAGGCGTGGCACAAAGTTGGCGTTCCGGTTCGTCCCCAAATCGTTCAGGGGGTTGAGGATAGGGTTCTGTCCAGTTCTTCCACACCATCCTTGGCAAACCATGTCTTCGTGGACCTCGCTTTTTGCTCAGGGGCATTGTCATATTGGTTCTAGTGAAGGGAAATCTTGGGTGCTATGGTCATGGGTTCCAGATACGTTTGGCCATGTGTATCAGGACAAAAAAAATTGATGTTTGGAGAAACGACTAAAACTGCAGGTATCCTGATTGAGCTTGATTAGTGCAGTACCATCCTGTAACAGATACTAGACATATATTAGACATTTAAACTATATAGATAGAGAGTTACTGAGTGTAATGTTTTACCCTCCTATGCTCCTGGAGCATAAAATGGTCAACATAGTGAGCTAGACCACAAACAACAATTAAATGCCTGTTGGTGTTTAGCTGCGAGTGCCATTAGCTTACAAATGCACCACAGTGGGTTTCACTATTAATCCAGTGGCACGCTTTGCTATTTCTACAAATTCAATTAGTGTGCAACGTAAACGTCATAATCTGATCTTGAATCAGACGTGCTGGACAAAAACTAAACGAAGTTTGTGTGGGATAAAAACCTGCACCCACACTGGATTATCACACAGGATATGGCGCATGGTCTTTGAGATAGGAGCACATCACAAACACGTTCACCAGCTTTGAATGGTGTCTCTCTAGTAGGCAATGTTTCAGGCAGGTGCTCTTGTAGGTTGGAATTCAAATATTCAAATCAACATTTGCTACTGCAGTGTTTTGGGAGAGAATGCTGGAAAAGCAGATAGGCTTCCTACGAAAATCTTCAAGTACCGGCTTACGAACGCACGACAAACAAACTGAATGACTGAAATAGCTAGTTGAGGCCACTCATGCATGCCATGATATACAATCAATTTGAACATTACGCTTGCCACAGTATATGGACGCATTTCCTACATCCTTAATGGAACACAGAATCCGCTGCACTTATCCACACCACAGCTGGTCCGGTGCACTCTGGGACTATACTCAGAGGTCCATGAGGTCATGGAGACTTTATGACCAAAAAAGTAGAGCAAAAAACTCCAAACATGTAGGCGTCTCTACAGTCTGTATTTACATCCCTCGTATTCATGACTGCAGTGCAAAAAAAACGACATATGAGAGTAGGAAAGGCAAAAACAATCGTTTAGCTCCAGGGCGGACTTCCTGAGGGCCTCAGTGAAAAGCAGAGCCATGTTTACAGCAAGCTTATTGTTTTCACATCTCATGATAGCATTGAAACTTTTTCTAGGGCCCTATGGCTCCATATTCTTTCCCCAATTTCTAATTTCTACCCCCCCCCCACTCCCCCCCATTTTTTTCATGGTTGGATTTTGGGGATTTCCTTCTCTTACAGTGAAAAAATTTCACTTACAAAATTCTTTTTGAAACTGTTATATTGGGCCATGAAATACTTTTACATACCACAAGAAAACATTAAAATTACTGTGATGCATTGGAGGTTGTCATTATGTTTTTGGTGAGCATCACTGTCTGCCTTCTTTTGCATGTAGCCGAGATGCGACAGAGACTTCAGAGCATCAGTTCTTGTTGCTCGACTCGAGCCTGTTTTGCTGTATGATTCCAAATTTAACTTATGGAGTCCTAAATAACACGTAGCAGTGAGCTTCATTGTGGTTTTGGTGGTTGACGGTCACTTCGACAGTTCATGTTCTGAAACCGAAACAAAGCTGGCACATTTGCACGCATCAGATCAGTTGCACAAGCTTAAGCGCTCTCGGAGTAAAATATATAATCAAAATAAATATATATATATATATATATATATATATATATATATATATATATATATATATATATATATATATATATATATATTATATATAATTTTTATTTTTTTTCACATGGAATCATGGGTATACCTTTAAAATGTTTTATGGTACATAAATTTACTATTATTATTATTCGTTGGGCTTTTTTTTTTTTTTAAAGAACTTTAAAAAGATAGACTGAATGCACCTTTCTAGGTAAAAAATACAGACTATAAGAATAAAAAGGTGCATGATTGAGGGCACTAGTCGAGCCCACAAAAAGTAAAATTTTGTACCACCCCCCCTTCAATTTGTGGCTTAGTAACTAAGCCACAAATTGAAGTACGAGACGCCAGAACAGATATTTGTGTATCATATGCAGAGCATATTAAAACTGCGATGGTTGGAAACGTTTCTGTTTATCGGATATAGGTTCTCGAGAAATAAGATATTTCAGTTTGGAGGTCTACATTAGCGTGTCTGAAGCTGAAAGAGCTTAACCTTGTTGTGATGTTCTTTCGCAACTTCCAAATAGTTTAACATGGTTTACATATTTACATCCTAATAGTTATGTTGCATTGCTGGAAGAGTCCTTAATTATAATGTTTAGAAGGTGTTCAACCAGTTACCACTTATCTTGACGGACTAAGTGTGACATCAGTGCTAGCGTTTACATCACTGACAGCGCCAATAAAGTCAGGGAACTTATTAAGAAACATGGACAGCAAATATTTGAAGCTAAAATTCTGACATTTAGACACAAAAGGCACAATTAAGGCAAAGGCAATTGTATTGTCAGCCATGGAAAAATAATGTTTCTTGTTCCGTTTTGTTTTTCAGGTGAAATCTGGACGAAAAAATGCCCCGAATGCAACTGCAGTTTGTGTGGCATTTAAATTCTGGGCCGAGGGTGGTCTGTCTCATCAAGGTTGAGTTGTGGCTGTGTTCTGGCAGCCAGATTTAGATGAGTTCATCAACGGCGTTCCACTGCAGTATGCAGGCCAGATGAAGTGCTGAGTATAGTCCAGGTTTTGTCTATTAAACATTTAATTAAACACATCTACACACTCTAAACACTTTAAACATCTTCACACGGGTTCGCCTCGTACTTCCGAAACACTTTTCCCAGCTAACAAAAGACCTCAACCGAAATTTAACCAATAGGCATAGTTATAAATATCTGTGGCTCATATATGGTTCAACACACAGTGTCCATATCCAAGTTCTATTTCCTTTTAAATGAACAGACTTTATCTTATCTTAGACGAGACAGAGTGTAACCTTCCAGCTCTCACAGTCATAAAGTCTCAATACCCTGACAGCTCCAGCCTCTGAGCTCCTGCAACAGAGCACAACCTCCATTTGATTTAGGGCATTAAATCAGTTTAATCCCTCAGCCGGTGTTTAGCCCAGGCCCTGCCTCAGCCACAGCAGCTTTAATGCGCAGATTCTGATCTTAAAAAGCTGGGGAGTGTACAAGCATCTGCACTGAAAGGCGTGTAATAGCAGACGAGAAGAGAGAAGTAGTGCTATTCCTATCTTCTAACAGAAAATAACACCAGCTATAGCCAATGCAAGATCACTCATTTTGTGTTAAAGGAGGGACAGAGGGACATGTTCTGTGTAACATAATACAGAACAAGCACATTTATAGTTGAGCTACTGGAGATATTTTAACTGCCGCATTGCCGCCTTACAGCTTCAGGGTCCCTGGTTTGATCCCGAGCTTGGGTTTCTGTCTGCGTGGAGTTTTGCACGTCTCTGTTAGGTTCTCTTGTTTTCCCTTCCACCTCACATTGCTCCTAGGTGGGAAAGTGTGTGTGTGTGAGTGTGTGTGTGTGTGCATGGTGCCCTGTGATGTACTGGTGGTCCAGTTCAGGGTGTGTCTCCAAATCACTCTCAATGTTCCCCTGTCCAAGACGACTGAATGAGGATTTTAACATGTACATGTGCAGGTGCTACAGTAGTCCAGAACGTCCAAGTAGTGTCTCTGATATTAGGTGTAATATTAATGAACAATGAAGTCCAAGGCTTCCAATAACTATCCCTGCTTTAAAAATAATAATAATAAAAAAAACAATAGAAAGCATCCATCCATTTTCCGTACCGCTTATCCTGCAGAAGGTCACGGGGAGCCTGAACCTATCCGAGGGGACAAAGTGAGGGCCACCTGGGACAGGGTACCTACCCATCGCAGCGGACAAATCCCACACATTCACAGACAATTTAGAGATCTCAATAAGCCAACAACGTATGTCTTTGGACTGGGGGGAGGAAATCGGACTACCCGGAGGAAACCCCCGAAGCGTGAGGAGACATGCAAACTCTGCGAACACAGGGCAGGGCGGAAGGCGGGAACTCTGGAGGTGCGAGGCAAATGTCCTTACACTAGAAACCATCACAGTAATTCTAATGGTTTCCATAGCGGTGTAATACCATTAAAACCATGACTAGTCCGTAATGGTATCCACTAAACATAACCACCAAGGCAAGGAATGACCCACAGGGACCATTACAGCTTCCATTCAAACCAGTACAATTCCCATTCTGACCATTACAAAGTCTCTGACGGTTTCTATTGGGTGTTCTCAGCAGGGATGAGTCTCACCAACTGAGAACAGACTAGACACTTCATTTCACTTCTTTATCCTCAAGTTCTTGATTAAACCTGCCTGTGTTGGACACTGGTGTGTGTGTGTGTGTGTGTGTGTGTGTGTGTGTGTGTGTGTGTGTGAGTGTATCCGGATGAACTCACCTCCTCCAGAGCACTCACTGTGTTCCTACAGTGCACCATTCTCGTAGTGAAGTTCGAGGCCGTGGGCGATTTATAATCTTCATTCGTCTCGGCTACAAACTCCGCCACGGTGATCTGGTCCGGCATTGTATATCCCTCTTTGTCTACAAACCCCCCGAGCTTAATCCCACAACCGCGCGCTCTGTTGTTGTTTTAACGCAGAAAGTCAGGAGGCGCGCTTATGAAATGGAGGGACGAGCGTCCCGGAGTGTGATCATTGCTCTATTAGGTATATCGAGTGGAGAATGGGACACATCGATCTCTCTCTCTCTCTCTCTCTCTCTCTCTCTCTCTCTCTCTCTCTCTCTGCGGCTTTTCCGCGCCGTATGTCCTTCAAACTGTCGCTAGAAACCAAATCCGGCACGTTTCCTTCATTTATATCCGCCCGAAGTTGTCTTCCCGGCGCGGTGAACCTCTCAGGAGTGCGCGGGTCGATGGCTGCACTTGCAGTCCGCCGCCGGTCAATTCAATGAACGCACAGAGAATTGACAAAAGTGAAGGTGGAAGCAATTCAATGGGAAAGCGTTGTCCAATGACAAACTAAGCACCGTCCGGTTCCAACCAATCAGATGATAGGTAGGCGTGACCTCTTTTCCTACAACCGTAGCAGTGGGAGCGTCTTTTAAGGTGGAGACTAGTAAAGAAAATCCCTTTATGTTGTGTTCAAGTGCTGTTCACGGGTCATACTGAGTCACGACATCATATTCGGTATGACAAATGTTTCTTGAGGATCAATAAAGACGCACAAAGGTACTTGTCATGATTGAGGGATGATCCCACTAGCAGGTGTGTGTAATCAGGTCTGAGTGTAAATAAGACATGGAGGACACGTGACACGGAGCGTGTTCATCGTGTTTTATTTTTGTAAAAACTAGTTGGTGTAAATGGATGTTGTACCTTCTTTTTTTTATTTTAATCTGATTTATTCTCAGGTCAAAATGACTGGGACTTGAGTCCTGAGCAATATAATTATGCAGATGCACCAGAAGTAAAATGTGTCCATTTTCTAGTTCACCTAAGAAAATAAGTCACATACATTTCATGTTGAAATATATATATATATATATATATACACACACATACATTCATCCATCCATTGTCTATACCGCTTATCCTACAGAGTCACAGGGAACCTGGAGCCTATCCTAGGGAGCATCGGGTACACCCTGAACGAGGTGCCAGTCCATCGCAGGGTACAATCACACACACATTCACACACTACAGACAACTTGGACACGCCAATCAGCCTACCATTCATCTCTTTGGACTGGGGAGGAAACCGGAGTACCTGGAGGAAACCCCCACACCATGGGGAAAACTCTCTCTCTCTCTCTCTCATATATATATATATATATTTATTTTTTAGTATCATTTTGTCCTGTTTTCTTTCTGCTGGAGACACTTTAATCATTGCAGCATAAATATCCTGGTGTATCTACCATGTGTACAATTTTACTAGAATTATTTATACACTCTTTAATTTTGTACTTCATGCGATCCAAAATCATGACCTAAGTGATCTTGTGTTTATGAATGAAAAATGACTTTCTGTAGGTCTGTTTACGCGTGCCCATTTTCATCAATCAGAATGAATTCAATCCGATTGTGGATTTGGAACGTATTGTTTATATGTACTCTAAACACTGCTATCCGATTTCAATATTCGTTTACATGTGCATTACATATATTCCGAACAAAACGTCTACTGCAAGCACAGAGCGTCTGTCATCACATTTCGCTGCACTGCACGTGCGCAAGGAACTTTTGAATCCGGTTGAGAAAATAGTTTGATTCAAGCATTTACATGGCAATTTTTTTTTTCATATTTACCAGATTATTTCAGATCTACACCACCGCTTTCAAGTCGATCGAAATGACATTCGGATCAAGCTCAATCAAATCGATTGAGGTGTTTACCTGAAGGCTTTTGAGCTATCAATCCGATTAATAACGGATTATTTGGTTGTATATAAACGTATATTATGTGATCTTATAAAATAAAAATAAAAACAAATAATTCCAGGTGGAAATTCAAGTGTTGTGCATGAATACATCATAAATAAGTACAATTAGAGTAAAAATTAAGTTTTATTTATATATAGATATATATATAAAGAGAGGAGGAGTTACCCTGCCTGGTGGAAGCCCGGGGCCCCGTCTGGAGCCAGGCAGAGAAAAAAACGGAATGAGAGTGGGTGGGGGGGTTGTTTGGGGGGGGGGGGGGGGGGGGGAAGGGGGAAAAAAAAGGGGGGCGCCCCCCCCCCCCCGGGGGGGGGGGGGGGGGGGGGGGGGGGGGGGGGGGGGAGGGGGGTGAGACCAGAGGGGGGGCCCCCCTCCTAGGGCCTTGGTTTTTTGTTTCCCTGGCCCCCCCCCCCGCGCCGGGCCGGAGCGAAGCGCCCCCCCCCCCCCTTTTTTTTCTCCCCCCCCCCCCCTGGGGGGGGCGGGGGGGCGTTACATGGGTGGCAGTGAAGGTCAGAGGCCTCGACGGACCAGACTTGGGCGGCAGAGGCTGGCTCTGGGGACGTGGAACGTCACCTCTCTGTGGGGGAAGGAACTGCAACTTGTGCGGGAGGTGGAGCACTACCGGCTAGATCTGGTGGGGCTTACATATACGCACAGTCTTGGGTCTGGAACTGTACTCCTGGATAGGGGATGGACTCTATTTTACTATGGAGTTGACCATGGTGCGAGACGCCGGGCGGGTGTGGGGATACTCACAAGTCCCAGGCTGAGCGCCATTACGTTGGAGTTTACACCGGTGGACCAGAGGGTTGCCTCCTTACGCCTAAGGGTTGTGGGGGGGGGACTCTGACTGTTGTATGTGCATATGCACCGAACACCAGTTCAGAGTACTCTGCCTTCTTGGAGACCCTGAATAGAGTCCTGTATGGGGCACCAGTAGGAGACTCCATAGTTCTGCTGGGGGACTTCAACGCGCATGTGGGCAATGATGGAGATACCTGGAGAGGCGTGATTGGGAGGAACGGCCTCCCTGATCTAAACCCGAGCGGGCATTTGTTATTGGACTTCTGTGCTAGTCATGGACTGTCTATAACGAATACCATGTTCGAACATAAGGAGGCTCATAAGTGTACTTGGTACCAGAGCACCCTAGGCCGAAGGTCTATAATCGATTTTGTAATCGTATCATCTGATCTGAGGCCGCATGTTCTGGACACTCGGGTGAAGAGAGGGGCGGAGCTGTCAACTGATCACCATCTGGTGTTGAGTTGGATCAAGGGGTGGGGGAACACTCTAGACAGACCTGGAAAGCCCAAACGGGTAGTGAGGGTGAACTGGGAACATCTGAAGGAGGCCCCTGTCCGTGAGATCTTCAACTCACACCTCCGGCGGAACTTTTCTGACATCCCTGCGGAGGTTGGGGGCATTGAACCCGAGTGGGCAATGTTCAAAGCTTCCATTGCGGGAGCGGTGGCGGAGAGCTGTGGTCTCAAAGTGTTAGGTGCCTCAGGGCGGTAACCCTCGAACACCATGGTGGACATCGATGGTCAGGGAAGCCGTCCGACTGAAGAAGGAAGCCTCTGGATGTGTTATCCCGGGGGACTCCGGAGGCAGTTGCAAGGTACCGACAGGCCAGAAGCGCTGCAGCTTCTGCCGTGGAAATAGCAAAACAGCGTGTGTGGGAGAAGTTCGTAGAGGACATGGAGAAGGACTTTTGGTCGGCACCAAGGTGTTTCTGGAAAACCATCTGCCACCTCAGGAAGGGGAAACGGGGAACCATCCAAGCTGTGTACAGTAAGGAGAGGACCTTAACTGAGGAAGTAATTGCACGGTGGAAGGAACACTTTGAGGAACTCCTGTATCCGACTAACACACCCTCTATGGTAGAGGCAGAAGTGGAGGCTGATGGGGGATCATCGCCAATTTACGTGGTGGAGGTTGCTGAGGTAGTCAATCAACTACACAGTGGCAAAGCCCCGGGGATTGATGAGATCCGTCCAGAAATGCTGAAAGCTCTGGGTGTGGAGGGGATGTCTTGGATGACACGCCTCTTTAACAATGCGTGGAAGTCGGGGACAGTGCCCAAGGAGTGGCAGACCGGACTGGTGGTTCCCTTGTTTAAAAAAGGGGACCAGAGTGTGTGCGATAGGGGTATCACACTTCTCAGCTTCCCTGGTAAAGTCTACTCCAAGGTACTGGAACGGAGGGTTCGGCCGATAGTCAAACCTCGGATTGAGGAGGAACAATGCGGATTCCGTCTTGGTCGTGGAACAACGGACCAGCTCTTTACTCTTGCAAGGATCTTAGAGGGGGCCTGGGAGTATGCCCATCCAGTCTACATGTGTTTTGTGGATCTGGAGAAGCCAGACCGTTTCCCCAGGGGTCTACTGTGGGAGGTGCTGAGGGAGTATGGGGTGAAGGGTTCCCTTCTTAGGGCTATCCAATCACTGTACACCCAAAGCGAGAGTTGTGTCCGTATGCTCGGCAAGAAGTCAGACTTGTTCCAGGTGGGGGTTGGTCTCCGCCAGGGCTCCGCTTTGTCACCAATCCTGTTTATGATATTCATGGACAGGATATTGAGGCGTAGTTGTGGTGGGGAGGAGTTGCGTTTTGGTGACCTGAGGATCTCATCGCTGCTTTTTGCGGATGATGTGGTCCTAATGGCATCATCAGTCCGTGACCTCCAGCACTTGCTGGATTGGTTTGCAGCCGAGTGTGAAGCGGATGGGATGTGGATTAGCACCTCCAAATCTGAGACCATGGCTCTCAGCAGGAAACCGATGGAGTGCCTACTCCGGGTAGGGAATGAGAACATAACCCAAGTGAAGTTGTTTAAGTACCTCAGGGTCTTGTTCACGAGTGAGGGGTTATTGGAGCGGGAGATTGGCCGGAGAATTGGAGCAGCAGGAGCAGTGTTGCAATCGCTTCACCGCACCATTGTGACGAAAAGAGAGTTGAGTCGGAAGGCAAAACTCTCGATCAACCGGGCAATTTTCGTTCCTACACTCAACTATGGTCATGAAGGTTGGGTAGTGACCGAAAGAACTAGATCGCGGGTACAAGCGGCCGAAATGGGTTTTCTCAGGAGGGTGGCTGGCCTCTCCCTTAGAGGTAGGGTGAGAAGTTCGGCTATCCGAGAGGAACTCAGAGTAGAGCCGCTGCTCCTTTGCGTTGAAAGGAGCCAGTTGAGGTGGTTCGGGCACCTGGTAAGGATGCCCCCTGGGCGCCTCCCTAGGGAGGTGTTCCAGGCACGTCCAGCTGGGAGACCTTGGGGAAGACCCAGGACTAGGTGGAGAGATTATATTTCCACACTGGCCTGGGAATGCCTCGGGATCCCCCAGTCAGAGCTGGTTAATGTGGCTCAGGAAAGGGAAGTTTGGGGTCTCTTGCTGGAGCTGCTACCCCCGCGACCCGAATACAGATAAGCGGTTGAAGATGGATGGATGGATATATATATATATATATTAAGCAAGGCATGTGCATTTATATCCAGATAAAATACAGAGATTAAAAACACCCTAATGTACAGTTATACATGAATAACTAAGTAGTGCAAAAATGCAATGTCGATAAAGCATTGCACCAACTTCCTATATATCTGATCAGGATTTATCTGCTACAAAGACATAAAAAAATCACAAATTGCATTTCATAGGCCATGAGAGAATGTATTTAGTGTGTTTAACACATGCAGTTCTACTGTGATTCAATGTATGAGTTATCGAGACAAGACTGCCTGTTGATGCAATATTTTATTCAGTCAGAACAGAATATCTAGGAGACATTTTTCTGTTTTCTTTGTTTTGTTTTTTTTGTGCATTAGCTCAGAGTGGTGTGAAGCAAGATAAGCTACTGGAATTTGTGTTATAACAGCAGGGGCTAAAAGTTCTCCAATTTTAGTGTACGAGGCCTGATAGAGAAGTGAGCCGAGCATTATGGCCTCCTGCCTCCAGAACAAAAGACTAATTAAAATGATAATGAAACGAGAAGCACAATCTTGATTACAGCCCTCATCACAAAAGCAGGCCTTCCCAATTATAGCCAGACATATCATCATTAACATGACAGAGGGCCATTTCAAGCGAGAACTGATATTCATGTAAATAATTTTAAACTAGTTTAAATGTTAAATTATTCTGTTACAGACTCTCCAGTTTGGGTCATGCTAGTGCATAATGAAAGTGAGCCAGGCTATAAGTAGAGCTTTAGTATGTCCCTGGTGGGCCATTTTTGTTTTTCTTGTCCGGGGAAAATCTGCTGGTGAATAATGTCCACACCATTCAGCACTGACAGGGCAGGCACCAAACATGCTGCAGTGGCATTAGACGAAGATCTGTCTCAAACCAGTGTAGTGTCACCTACAAAGCTCCAACATGGATTCTCCTCAACCCGCAGAATCTGAACAATCAAAAAGAAACCTAAAACTGTTGCACTTTTGTATAAAATGGTGCAGATGCCTGAGTGAAATATCTGCCATCCAGAGCACCATCTTTAGAGCTACTGCCAAATATGCCTATTTGTCTGTCATTGACAAAATTCTTCAAACCGCATCAGCAGGCTTCCCTGCCCAAGAGCCAAAAGAAATGAAAGCACAAACTGTATAGAATAGCATACATTGTGCAGCAGCTGCTTGTACTTCCCTGTCAATGAAAAGCTCAGTAAGGGAAGAAACTCTGAGTGCTGAAGTCAAATGTGGGGCTTCTTGTCTGCAGTTTCCTTTCCACAAAAATATGCAGATTGAGTAGTCTTAAAGCAACACGAGAAAGTATGAAGTTCACATACAACACACTGAAGCAAAAATATAATGGTGAGAATATACAGTGGGGTCCACACTTGCGACACATGCGAGTAATAATGAAAATGCTTCTATTTTTGCATTCTCCTCTAATTTAATACGCCAATTTTCATTACAAATTATATTATTTCGAGAAAATAAAATATACGATGAGGGGTTTTTTGGTTTTTTTTAAATAAATGGCAACCATTTATTTAATATTTTATGGAGTTACAGGCACTTCCCAATTGAATTTTTTGCCTGTTGTTGGATTTTACAATATATAAACAACAGGATATAGATATTGGTTAGCCATGAAGAGTTGGGGGTTATAGGGCTTGGGTTGTTTAGTTGATTGTACTCTTTAATTTTCTCTTTCTTTTCTACACTCTGTATGTATGTATGTATGTATGTATGAATGTATGTATGTATGAATGTACGTATGTATGTATGTATGTCTGTCCATGTGTGTGTGTATGTATGTATGTATGTGTGTATGTGTATGTATATGTATGTATAACAAAATGAGAATGGTATTGTATCTATATGACAGGAAGTATGTTTTCTTTCTCAATAAAAATATTTCAGAAAAAAACAAATGACATTACTGACAACAATTTGTGTGAAAAGTAGAATCTTTGAAATAGTTACATGAATTTCAGACTTTCTTAGTATTTGGAGTGCATTAGAGCTGGCATGAATTCCACACGTTTGTGCGAAACCTTATGATCTGTTTAAGTCCATAGGTGTGGCACCTGAACACATGCTTCAATCAGTCTGTGCAGGATTTTGCTGAGGTTTTATGGGGGGGGTTTGCAGAAAACTACTTGAATTGGCAAAATTGCAATTGCATGAAATTGTTTTGCACAGTGTTTCACAGTGATGTTCGTCTCTGAGCTGTTATGAATATTATGGAATATTGTTTGCTTGATTTTGCATTCATTTCTGCGATTGCAAATCCGTGAAATCCTGGAGGGACTGTTCAATCTGACCTTTTGTTCAAAGCTGTTAACAAGGTCAATAGCAAAAACTTGCTTACATTTAAACAGGGACTTACTGTATATATAAATATTAAAACTCTCTGTTTATTTCCAATGTCATCCCAGACTTTTGGACCCCACTGTATGTCTTGTCTTGTAGTGTAGTAGTGATATTCTGGACATCATTTTTTTTTATATGAAAGCCTATTTGCTAAAACAATCATTATAGCACATATCTTATATAGGACATATGCCAGGACATTTGCAGTAGATTCTTCCAGTCGATTTCCAATAGATTTCTTCCAGCATCGTTAGTGAGGTAGCAGAGTTTAAAAAAGAACAACACAAATTATCTCGTATTAGCCAGTTTCCCCTTCGCAGACAAACTTCCTTCCACAGTGGAGTGGAGTTAAGTAAAAATTCCCATAAGAAAAAAAAACTAGTTACAGAAGTAGCCATAACAGTTACTCGGAAGCCACAAAAAGGAAAGCCATTTTTAAACCAGCCTTTTTTATTTTATTTTTAACCACAGTATGACAATGTCTATAGATGGCAGTATACTGAGCAGGCAATATGGCATGCAGTTTTACATCATAGTACCATTTTTATTACTTTGTGCTTCTATGATTAATTATTCTCTCATATCGGCTTTTACTAAAATTGGTTGGCACATGAATAGTTCATGGAGTTTTGTAACATAGTCACTGGATTGGTTCTGTCCCTCATGAACAGGGGTTAAAGGTTCTTTGTAGACATCTACAACAGAATGTGGCCCTATCACAGAGGCCTCCAAGTAGAACCCCATTAGGAAGCCAAGATCATTTATCACTATCCGAAGAATCCTTAAAGGGGTTCTTCTAGTGTAAAAGAAGTTCCCCTTATGCCCTTAGGGGAAAATGACATACATGTCACATGTGAACATTAGCATTACGTGTTTAATATGTGATCACGTGTGAAAAACACAAGAAGGTGCATTACACCACTGAAATGTCACGTGATGTCATAAATATTTGAAAATGAAATATTTTCATGTGGAAATCCATTTTCTTGGGAAAAAAACAATAACGCTCTGCATGTGAAACATCACTCATGGAAAGCAATGATTCATCCATCCATCCATCTTCTACTGCTTACTCCTTTTCAGGGTGATGGGGGAACCTGGAGCCTATCCCAGGGAGCATCGGGCACGGTACACCCTGGACAGGGTGCCAGTCCATCACAGGGCACAATCACATACATATTCACACCCATTCATACACTACGGACACTTTAGACATGCCAATCTGGGGGAGGAAACCGGAATACCCGGAGGAAACCCCGGCAATACGGGGAGAACATGCAAACTCCACACACACACACGCAGGAATCGAACCCTGGACCCTGGAGGTGTGAGGAGAACCACTAAGCCACCGTGCGCCATGTTAAATTACTACATGTGGACAATCACATTTGAATATAAATGTGAAAAAAAATCACGAAAATAAATGAACCATGTGTAAAATCATATGGGAAAATAAATACACGTGCATTATATGTACGTGGAAAAACCTTTCGAGAATCCAATGATGTGAAGAAATCTGATGTGGAAATAAAAATATGTTACATGTGAAAAATATGTAAAAACCCATTTCACATTTCAATCATGTGATCATTTGGTCTTTCCGTAAGGATCAAGACAACTCAGATTAATATAATATACATAATCTGACCGGTTACATAGCAGGCACAATAGGCAAATGTGTACTATTGTATTTATTTACTCAAGTCAATAACAATAATAGACTTTGCAAAATCAATAAATATATATTGTATGTATTGTATGTATATGGATGTATTGTATGCATACAGTACTGTGAAAAAGTCTTAGGCACATGCAAAGAAATGCTGTAGAACAAAGATGCCTTTAAAAATAATTAAATTAAATATTTCTCCATTACAAAATACTATAAAGAGCAGCAAACAGTAATAAATGAAACAAAGGCAGTATTTGGTGCAATGCTTTAAAAAAAAATTTCAAAAAAAGTAGTCTCAGGGAGAATTAACTCAGTTTTATAAGGAAATGAGCTGAACTTTTTTTTATTATTATTTTGACTGTCACACTCGCTTTTTAATTTTACAGAAAAATGTTCATTATGCTTTTTTTGTCTGAAAAGAGTCTCTTACCACTTAATCTGCTGTTTTCTTTAGTGGACATACAGTCATTTTTCGGTAACATTTAATTTTGTCCTGGAAACGAATGTTTGGGAATCTAAAATGTTTTTTTGTACTAACTCGATAATGTAGAAGTGATGAAAATAAAAAATAAATATCTATAACAAATTTTGTACAAAAAATAAAATAAAATAAGGTGCCTAAAGCTTTTGCACAGTTCTGTATATACAATAGATTATACAAACACTAAAATCTTTAGAACAACTCTACTGTACTGGATTATGATAATGTAAACTCTTTTTAATAGTCCTGTGTGTACATGTAAAGTGACATGTGCATGAGGATTGGGTAAATAGTATGCTTGTCTTGTAACGTGGCCGAGTGAGTACAGTGGGTAGAGTATGTAGAGTGAGCAGACATAAGTGAAATGAAATGAAATAGCTATCAGGCAGATCTGTTTAAGAGTCTAATGGCCTGTCTAATGGGAAGTTAAATGTTTGTGAATCTGGTAGACCTGGCCTGGATGCTCTGTAGCCTTCTTCCAGATGGGAGGACTGCGAACAGTCCATGGGAGGGGTGAGAGGGATCACTCTTGATGCTGCAGGCTGTCTGTGGTGTAGATGTCCTCGATGACAGCAAAATATGACCCAGTTAGGTTAGATTCAACTTTATTGTCATTGTAAGAGTACGAGTACAAAGACAATGAAATGTAGTTAGCATTGAACCAGTAGTGCAAATAGAAAATATGTTTAATGAAATAAATAAGGTTATGGTGCAATAAGTTAAGATAACAGTGTACGGGTAAAGGTAAAGAGTATGAGGCATACCAGTAATGCAAATGGCAAATAGGAATTATGGTGCAATAAGTTGAGATAAACAGAATACAGGTAGAGTTGAGGCATGTATTTGGTACAGTAGATACTGTACAGTGGATTACACTAAATGCAGATATAGCAATAATTTGCATATAACAGCTTTATGTAAATAATTGTAGTAATGGCAGATAATAGCAGTATGTACAATACAGCATAGTATGTTGGCTGTTATTAGGAGGAGGCTGGCAGTTAAAACTTAGTAGTTGAGTTCAGCATTAGTACATTAGTTACAGCTATTAGTACATTAGTACAGCTGAAGGGAAAAGCTGTTTATGAGTCCTTTTGTGTGACAACGCAGACTTCTGTGGCATTTTCCTGATGGGAGATGTACAATCTGTCCATGCTGAGGATGTGCGGTCTTCTTGATAATATCTCTTGCTCTCCTGAAGCAATGTTTGAAATGTTGGGCAACTGTGTTCCAATGATGTTTTGGGTAGTTACATTAGCAGTTCCAAAGCGCTTTACACTGTCTCGTTCACCCATTCACACACACACACCAATAGTAGCAGAGCTGCAAGGCGCTAGCTTGCCATCAGGAGCAACTTAGGGCTCAGTGTCTTGTCCAAGGACACTTCAGCATGTGGAGTCATGTGGGCCAGGAATCGAACCACCAACCTTACGATTAGTGGTCAACCTGCTCTACCACCTGAGCCACAGACGCCCGTCGTAGTGATGGCATGAGTAGTCTTCTCCACTTGCTGCAGTGCTTTTCTGTCGGAGAAAGAGCACTTTCATTACCAGAACGTGTTTCTACCGTTCAGGATGCTTATTGAAGCCATGAGAGATTTTATTCCCTACACTTTCTACCCACAGGACCCAAAGCATCCATCAGAAGACTGACTGCCTTTGGCTTGCAATGCGAAACATAGATATGCTGAAGTAATTTTGCATAGAAGGAATTTCTTGTTCAGTTTCTTTCGTATCTACCTGCAATGCTACATGAATGTATGTTCATATATTCGCGTTGATTTTCATCTCTCATTAATGAGATCTAACTTCAGTAAGAACATCATCATGCGATGATGTTTCACATTACAGTTTTAAGTGTTATTTGTTAGGTCCTGTGTCCAGGGTTTGAAGTAATGAACTACATGCACTCCTGTTATAGTACCTGATTCAGTGCATGGTTCAGTGTAACAGTACTGTTCCAAGTAAAATAAAAACTTATATTTCTTTTGCTTGAAAAACTTCATTATATTACGTTTGCTCACATTGCATGTCAGGTCCACCATGGACAATTCCTCCCCAGACCACCAGAAAGCACCCTCATAGTTCCATTTCCTTCCTTGATTGTTCTCACCTATTTTATATTTAGTCATTTAGTTCTCTATTGAATTATGGTATTTTTCCCATCCTTAGTTGTGGAGCATTGTTTGTGCTGCATAGTTCACTTAGCTGGTTTTCTGAGATGTTTTGTTATTCCATAATTGTGCACTTGCATCCAACGGGTTTCAACAAAATAATGATTTAATTCAAGAAAAATGCAAGCTATTAATAGATAGTAATTTGCACAAATTCAATTTCAAGACCACTCAAAATAAAAACAACAGTTTCCTGTCAGAACTACATTTTATGCACCAAATGCGTAGTCAGCAATGTCTGAGACAATGGAGTCAGACGAGCATCCGTGCCTCATTTAATCAGGTAACTTGATTTTTAATGTTTCAAAGGCAACAGCGTAATACTGAACCTGTACAATTATGGGCATTTCACATCTCAACAACGTAGCTGAGTAAGCTTCACTAGCTAGCCAGATATGTTGATATTTTACGGAATGAAACCTCTTTTAAACTTAAAACGTCACTTGAGGGTTTGGTAGTGATTGCCTATTGTGTTAAATATATCTATGTGCTGTTCAGGCTTTAGATATCATCCAGGATAACATCTCAAGGGCTAGATAGTTAACTATGTAGCAAGAAACATGTATGAATAACATGAGCTAACTAGTGAACTCTCTGCTAATGAAACCCCAACAGCATTTGGCTAGGTTCACTAGCCAGCTAATGTTACTTTTCTTTACATACTGTTGATATTCGAGGTGGTGTTCACTTCAGCAAAGTTCACTTGGTTGTATCGTCGAAACAAACTTAGTTAAAAAAAAGTTTTAAAAAATAACTTCAGACAGAGGTTTTATAGATGCCAAAAACTAATCAATCTTTATTGAAGCGATAAAAGTGAGACAGTCTGCAGAAAATCTGAATTATACACACACAAACATGTCTTTATATACTTTTCTGAAATAGTAACTTCCTCAATAGGCGGGGTATTAATCACTTCTTTCTAAAAACAAACCCCTCTCCATTGCCTCAATTAATTATTCATGTATATATGATATCTTAGGTTTGTGGCACATGCACTGTCAGTTAGATTTTTTTGAAAGGTTTTATCAGGACACGGTTTCACTCTGTCCCACAATACACCCTTATACCATAATGATTTTCTGGGTTTTAGGCCAAGCCTGATTCTCTTCTTCTGGAAGTCTTATCTTTTACTTTGACATTGGTTTGCAAGCTTAAAGGGCTTTGATTGGAAAGAGTTTCGGTGAATGTCTAATTGTTAATTTATTGCCATAGAGTGAAGCTGCTGTAGACAAAACACACAGTTCTTCTAACTCAATTTGCAGAGGTACAGAAAAACACCTGCTGTGCAGTAAAACATAGAAGTCTTCTGGATGAGTACACACTTAGAATATAACTTGATTAGAAAGTGTTGAATGGTTTTAGATTATGCTTCTAAATATTGATATATTATATATATTTATATTTAGAAGCATAATCAAAAAAGCATAATAAAAATCAATATTTAGAAGCATAATAAAAAAGTGCCCGGATATAGAACATCCATCCATCTTCTACCGCTTACTCCTTTTCAGGGTCGCGGGGAACCTGGAGCCTATCCCAGGGAGCATTGGGCACAAGGCGGGGTATACCCTGGACAGGGTGCCAGTCCATCACAGGGTACAATCACATACACACTCACACATACACGCCAATCAGCCTACCATGCATATCTTTGGAAACCGAAGTACCTGGCGGAAACCCCCACAGAACATGCAAACTCCGCATAGCCCCAGCGGGAATCGAACCTGGACCCTGGAGGTGTGAGGCGAATGTGCTAACCACTAACCACACAGCCGTAGTGCACATAGCCTTCAGATAATAACACCATGTATAACCAATTAAAAGCACGGGGGTGGGGGGCAGGGGGCTACAAGACATTGGGCCTCTGAACTCTTAATCCAGGCCTGCTACTAGGTTTCAGTGTTATCGTTTTATTGTGGCAGTAGTAGCTATACTGTGTTTTACTTTAAAAATAAAAATAAAACTTTAGCGCTGTTCGTTTGGTCTCTGTACCAGTGTTATTGTGGAGAGATGTGAATTATTTGGCCAGCACGGGGCTCACATCCTTCTCCTTCCTATTGCTCTGCTCAACAGTTGCTAAACATAGTGTCATAATACTCTACATACAGAAACCCAACAGTGTCCTGACTAATCTTATGACAGAATTGCAGCGATAAAATAATGAATTTTCTTATACTGATTGAAAATGTCTGACAAGTAAATTTCATACTGTGAGAAAGGGTTTAAACCTGTGCAGTTAAAGTGTGCAGCCAATTTGACTTAGAACTATAAAAACTAAAACAACTTTAAATAACTGTGTTGTCGTGTTTATACAATTCCGGACCCTATGGTTATGCTTTATGAGCCACACTTTGAGAATCATGCCCTTAAGAATCCCTTTGTTTAAGTGTGTATGACAGTTAAAAAACAAAAAGAAAAGGCAATGGTAAGAAAATCTGAAATAATTATTTTTATTATGTATAGAAAACATCCTTATTCCAAAGTCTGGTGTGTGTCATAATATGAAGATTTTTAAAACTTAAAATATGGCTTACATATTAAAAAACAAATCTCAGACATATAAAAGCGAGATTACTGTGTTTCTGTGTTGTTGGCTTTTTTGTTGTTGTTGTTTGTTTTTGGTTTTGTTTTTTAGCATAGAGCAATACCGTTAAAATTGGATTTTAAAAATAACCAACTGGTTTCATCAACATTATATATATAGCAATCCTCTGCATCGTTAGATTTCATTTCAGATCATCTTGATAGGAAATATAATGGAAAAAATCCCTCATCAGATCATGTTATATTCCAGAAATACATCTATGTAATGTTCTATCCCGCCCTGCAGGTTATATTGGATGTGTCAAGGATTTTCCTAAGCCAATGGCTTTACTTAATGAGCTTCACCGCTTTAGAAATAATCAGGAAACAATGTATTGACTGATTTAGCTGCAGAAGCTGCAGAATTCTTAATACAGCAAACCCCACAGGTACATAGAGTATATTACCAGAGTGGACTCAGTCATGCACACAGAAGCTAAAAGCTCAAATCAATGGCACTCAATCACAATGTGAGCTTTGGTGGATTTAACTGGATTATTTCAAAAATCTCACTGTCAGTAGCATGTTGCAGTAAGGTCAAATAGAATGCACGTCGTCACCTTCATTGGAAGCAAAATATTTGAAATGACTTTGTTTCCTGCAGTTCTAAAAAATATTAGTAGTGTAAACAAACTGCTGAGTCATTAAAATATGTCAAGAAGCAGACAGGCAAGTGCAATGTAGCAAACAAAGGAGATAGATCAGTGGTTCTCAAAGTGGGGTCTGGCGACCAGGGGTCTTTAAATTGTTTACACTTAACAAATGGAAAGATATTTACAATAAAGTACTGTAATATCTTACAGATATCCACAAGCTAACACAACTAGCTTGACTAGCGTGCATTGATACAATGCAATCTTTTAGTTCAAGCCGTAGTGCAGCAGTAGTACACATCAAAATCTCTTTAATTTGGTTCGGTTTGCAGCCATATTCCAAGTGGCCTGAGTTTCCATTCCTAAATACCTAGCCTACAGCTAAGCACCTGTTAGCACCCAAAATTCCTTGCGGATTGAGTATGCGCATATATCTCCTTTCAGTGGATTTTCTGAATAAGAAAATGCGACACATTTCCAATTAAAACAGGCATGTTCCAGGGGTGGGAATCAGAATTTGGGGAATAAGTATGTTATCTTAATCCGAATTGGCCAATCGGACTGTGGCATTGACTACATGACTCAGTACTAATTATAATTTAGCCAAATTCTGCCAAACAAAATCAGAATATTGATGTGCATGTAAACGTAGTCATTGTAAGCTAGCTGAGCTAGTTGTGGTGGTATTGCAGAAGGTTGTTGATTCAAATCCCAGTACTCCAAACTGCTGTGGTTGGGTCCTTGTGCAAGACCCTTAACCTTCAGCTCGACTGTACCCTGTATCGATTGTAAACTGCAATCTTAAAAAGCACCAAGCAAATGTATTGGATTATGTGTTATTTTATACTAAGATATTTCAGTACTTGATTGTAAACATCTTGACAACTTTTTTTTAATTGTAGAATGTTTACAGTACTTTATTAGTAACCCTGTTGCCGGTAAATTAATATAAGCAGGGCATGCTTCTTTCATTAGCAATCAGTCCGACTAAACTTGTAACCAAAGAAAAAACCCTACTCAGAAACTCGGACCCAAAGTTCAGTAAGTGGCGTAAAAAACAACAACAGTAAACCAAAGCAGCACATTCTTTACTTTTAAATGAGTTCAATGCAGCATAGGGGTTATATTTTTATAGACTACTCATTAAATCACATATAGAAAGGTGGGATAATGAAGAAATTTCCTTCAAACATAGTAACACACTGAGCAAAAAGAAATGAGTTCATATCCATTTCATATTAAAGATCAAGTGATGCAAAATGTCCTCCAGTTTTTTTTCATATCAGACAAAGTGACTCTCTCTCTCTCTCCCTCTTTAGGTTCATCAGGTTCCGTGAATGTAAATATCCCACAGGAAACATGATTCTGGCTCCCACGAGAGGAACTGCTCCAAGTAAGGTACCTTAATTTCATGTAACCGAGGCAACCCCTAAACATGGTGAGAAATAAAATCTGTCCTTCAGTCATTTTGATTTAATTATAGTTCATTGTTAGTTCTACCTCGCTGCAATAAAAACACAATTATTTTTGCTATAACAATATGTTCACCTTTTCAACAATCATTGATTCATTTCACATCCCAGTGCGGTGTTTTCATCATCTTTAGTGATAAACAAATGCATGCACTGATACACAACTGAACACTGCAAGAGCTAATTCCACACTAGGGATTTTTCTGGGTGACAGAGAGAGAATATGTAATTGGATCTTTTATTGCTGCCTTGTTAAGAGTTTGATTAAAAGAGGGAAGCTTAGTGCTAAAAGTAGAAAGAACTCTTCTAAATGTGTAATACAGTGGGGGAAATAAGTATTGGACACATCAACATTTATTTCATAAGAGGTTTCTTGTGGCACATCTTGGTAACGAAAAGCCATTTTATAGACCATCAATTTACTAACTCAACTGATATTAATTTGCACAGATAGGGGGTAGAATTACTTACTGATTTCAGCTGGTTCCTTGCCTTACAGTACCTTGCCATGGAGAACTGCTTTTTCTTAGCATGTTCAATACTTTTTTCCTGTGTCATTCCACTTTATTACACATAACTTTATTTATGGACTTTAATGCTGTGAATGCTTTATATTTGCGGATTTCATGAGTATATACTGATGTCTGGTGAAAATTTCATGCGAATAGCCTCATAGGAAATATATTTATAGAAAAATGCTGACATGTCCAAAACTTCTTTCCCCCACTGAATGTAAGCAAAATAGATGTATCAAGTTAATTATATTGGAAGGTGATCTATAAACAAACAAATAAACAAATATATTCAGTAGGGTCCAAAGGTCTGAGAGCATTAGTGAAAATGCTTCTATTTTGCATTCTTTTCTAATTTAATACATCGATTTTTGTTACAAATCATACTGACAATAACTTGAGTGAGACGTAGAATCTTTTAAATATTTACGTGAATTTCAGCATTTCTAAGTATTTGGTAAGTCCTCTTTTTGCTTTTAAGACAGTGTGCACTCAAGCTGGCATGGACTCCACAAGTTTGTGGTCCATTTTTGATCCATTTTTGTCCACTTGTGATCCTTTTTAGATCAAATCCACTGGAGTTTCATCTGAACACATGCTTCAATAGAAGAGATTAGTAATGAGGAAAATATGACTTTTTGTACAAAGCAGTTAACATGGTCAATATCACATATTTGCTTACATATAAAGTAGGGACCTAGAAATAGTGCAGAATTTTGAATATTAAATATTCAAGATATTGAACACTTCTTTGTTTTAAATATTTAAAAAATATAAAACCTTGTTTATTTCCAATTTTAAAGGAATTTATATTTTGTTTTGGACCCCAGTGTATTTTATAGATAGATAGGTAATTTATTTGTCCTCAAAGAGGAAATTTGTTTCCACCGTGGGTGCGTAGAAAAACATAAACACAACACCATACATATAAACCATCATAAACAATCATAGGCATAGTGGGGAGAAGGGGACAAAAAGAAAACATCAGGATCATACAACAAATGCCCGAGCATAAGATGGCATCACAGTTGCTGATTACCTATGTATTTAATGCTCATATAACCATAGGAACAAAACTCTTACCATAGCACGCCTTTCTGCACATGGGGAGTCTATACCTGCGGCCAGAAGGGGAAGGGAGTTGAAATATTGATAAAGTGGGTGGTCTGGATCATTTAAAATTGTATGTACATTCCGGAGCGTATATGAAATAACACGGTCCGATAAATTAGGTGTGGGAATACCAATAATATTTCTTGTTAAATTAGTTATCTTCAAGAGCTTTTTTCTTGTTGGTAACTGTTAGCATATGGAAAAAACTAATAGCACCATACATAAGAACCGGTTCAATACTACTTCGATACAGAAGAAAAAGCAGGCTAAGCTGAACAGATGGATATTTAAGTTTATGAATAACTGTAAGTCTCTGTTGACAGCACTTGTAAATATCTAGAGTGTGCTGATTGAAATTGATATGTTTATCCCATGTAATGCCCAGATATCTGAAATGCTCCACCCTTTCAACCATCGCTCCGTTAATGATAATCCTGGAAGGATGGGTCAGTGTTTTGGAAGAGCTAAAAACCAGTTCCTTAGTTTTCACGATATTAAGGTGGAGAAAGTTCTCATCACACCATGCACTAAAATGTGCTATGGAGAGTTGATAGTCCAAAAGATTTTGTCCTTATAACAATGCAAGAATAGCAGGATCATCTGCATATTTAAAGTAATGAGTGGTGGTGACTGGACTCTGACAGTCATTTGTATAGAGAATATAAAGAAGTGGACTAAGTGCACACCCCTGAGGGGCACCAGTGTTGAGAACAATAATGGGCGATGATGCATTGTCCACCTTTACCACTTGTGGTCTTTACCACTTGTGGTCCAGAAAATTATAAATCCAGTGTACTAGTAGTGATGGAACTTGCAGACACTGTAGTTTCTTGATTACCTTATGACTCTGAATTGAGTTAAAGGCGGAGCTAAAGTTGAAGAAGGTGTTGAAGAAGACCACTGCAACCTCTTTTCTACTTATATGCAAATTGGAGGCAATCCAAAAATTGTGAAACATATGGAGGCATAATATTTTGAACCATTTTCTCTAAGCATTTCATTATGATCGAAGTTAATTACAATTATTACCGTTTTAATGACGCATGAGCCCTGACAGATTATAGCTCTGTTCTATATGCTGAAGATGATGATTATATAATGATTATATGTTGTTTAATTTAAATATTTTTAGACAAAACTCTAATACACTTTTTATTATAATTGTGTCATAATTTGTCGAATAAAAAAAAGAAAACTTTTTTTTTTTTAACCAAAAACCATAAAGGTACAAAATGGATAAATGTGCCTTAAGATACAATACTATACATTAGAAATAAGCATTAATTTATTAATAACATTTTTAATACCAGTATATCAATACAAATCATTCCTCTGTATTATGTATGGATTTGGTGTTGGTTATGTTGAACTGTTCATATCCTGAATTTACTTTCACATTTGACTGAATATTTTTCAGTGCCTTTAGAAAATGGTAATTTACTATATAGAAACAGTACTTTGGATCCTGTTTCTTTCCACTGATTTATTTATTTTTTGTCCCCAGCTGGCCCGCTTTCATCAGTTTTCTTTATGTCTGGTGTTTTGATGCTCAAAGACAATATCTTTAATGATACATCACAAAATATCTTTACTTCTTTTGTAAAATAAAAGCATTCTTGTTACTTTTATTGTGTTAAAGTTTTGTGCGTTTATTCCAATGTAATATAGAGTTTTTAAATAAATAAATATAAGCTCCCCGTACATAAACATAACCTAAGCCTTCTGCACAGTATAATACGATGGCTGAATTGGTATATTGATCTTACTGAGGTAAACCACATTAAATATCTGCCCTCTGGGAAAAGCCAATGCTGGGAAAAGCCAGTTAGTTGAATCAACCAAGCTCCCATAGTCTAAACAATTTCAAGAGCAAAACTAGCTCAGCTATTTCAATAGCATACCAGTTTCTTCATAAAGGTTACAGTCGTAATCCATTGCTGTGAAAAAGTATTTGCCCCATCCTGATTTCTTCTGTTTACGTGTATATTTCATACTAAATAATTTTAGATCTTCAAATGAAATACAACATAAAACAAAGGCAACCTGAGTAAACACACGATAGTTTAAATTTATTTATTTATTTTACTGAAACAAAAAAAAGTTATGCAACACTTATCACCAATGTGAAAAACTAATTGCCCCCTTAAACTTAAAATCTGGTTGTGCTACCTTTAACAGCAATAACTGTAACCAGACGCTTGTCATGACTGGAGATCAGTCTTTTACTTATTTCTAGGACTAGGATTAGGACTTGGGGAATTAGTAACTATGGAGGAAAATACATTTTCACACAGCCCTGGTTGGGATTGGATAACTGTTTTGCTACAATAAATAACAATATCATTTAAAAACTGTATTTTGTGTTTACTCAGATTGCCTTTGCTTTATCTGGATTTTGTTATCAAATATCTTTCTCCTTGGGTGAACAGTGGCTTAGTGATTAGCATGTACGCCTCACATCGCCAGGGCTGCGGGTTCGATTCCCACTGCTGTCACTGCTGGAGTTTGTAGGAGTTTCCTCTGGGTACTCTGGTTTCCTCCCAGTGTCTAAAGACGTGCATGGTAGGCTCCTTTCCATTACATACATCTTTGTAAATAGTGGGACAAAAAATGGCACCACAATCATAGAACTACCCAGAAAATTATTTGATAATGAACTGGTAATTCTGGTAAAACTGGTAAAGTACATCATGTATTTATTATAAAGGAACACTCATACCTGTGATTGAATCTGCAGCAGTTGAAAGACTTGTTGGTTTTGGTCATTAAGCAGTCAGTGAATCCTCAAGTACTTTTACCTTCCTTATGGTAAAATAGTGAAGGATGAGCGATTACATCCAATACTAACCATCATTTTATCCAAAGGGAGGCAGACTGAAGTTCTGCTTATAATGAGTTCGGCTATTTTGATCTTGAGTACTAGGTCTCACCTCACCTCAATCGCTTAAGCAGTTCCATGTTTTTAAAAAGAACAGACATGTGTGTGTGTGTATATATATATATATATATATATATATAGAGAGAGAGAGACACACACATAATGATTTTCTCTGGAGACTTTATGAGCTAGAAGGGTCACGTCTAGATGGACTCTGGAACTTTCAAAGGGATTTTTTTTTCATCATGGCCTCCTCGGCTCCTCTCTGACTGTGTGCTCTGTTTAAGAAGGCACAAAGGAGAAATTCTTCCATGGCTGGGGCAAAGTTGCCATGGAGACACCACCGTCAACCTGTCATCTCTTCCTGACGAACGTATAATTGGTTCTGTGCTTGAGTGCTCAGAAGGGAGAAAACTCCCTGTATATGTTACTCTATCTGAATATGTTGATATCCTTATCCTATGTCTGTCTTTCTGTCTCAGCATGTCGGTCTGTCTCTCTTCCTACCCCCCTCCCCTCTTTCCGTGTCTGTTTCCTCTCTATATTATTACTTTGTGAAAACTCAGTTTATTATATATAACACATTTACAATAAAATCAGATTGGATCAGATCATTTTTTCCCTTTATTTTTGCCATTAACAAGCTAAATTAGCAGCTTTGTGGGAAGTGCCAAGCAATTAGAGCAACTAGAGTAGTTAGAATAGACATAAAATGTCTATATGACATGAATTGGGAGATTTTATAAGCATGTACAAAATGGATAACTTTGCTGCCTCACAGCTACAAGGTCTACAGTTTGATCCTGAGTTCGGGTCTTTGCGAAGTTTCCCATGCTCTCCCCTTGTGTAGGTGGTTCTCCTCATGGATTCCTCCCCATGTCCAAAAACATGGCTGGACTGAGTATTCCAAAAACATGGCTCTATGTGGGGATGAGTGTGTAATTGAGTGTACATGAGGTGCCCTGCAATTACTTGTGTTCCATCCAGTGTGTATTCCCCAGTGTTCACTAGATAGATTCCGGATTCACCATGACCCTGACCAGGATAAATAATTTACTGAAGATGGATAAATGATACAATGTTACAATGAAACAATGATACAACGATACTATGTATAATGCATGAAGACTGCCCCCTAGCAGTCATATAATGTAAAACAGTTCAATCCTGAACTGTAATGCCTATTAGCTGTTTCTTACATATATTTCTAGTAGAAGTGGACAGAAAAGGAACATATACATCAGAGGACAAGTAGACTAGTTATGTAGGATGTAATGCATGAACTCATGTTAAAAATGAAAGGTCAATGGCGTGCTCACTCGCTCAGTCTCCTTCAGTTTTAATCCTTCATGAATAGTCCACAACTGCTCTGTATTATTTATGACAGTTGAATAGCTACACAGTGGTGAGACATAGCTTGTGTCCAAGTCATTGATACAGCATAAGATATACGGTCATGTGAAAAAATAAGTACACCCCATGGTGTTTGTTTTTCATTTGGAAAGCAAACATTTGATGATCCATGTGAACAGGTGATACACTATTAAATGACACAAACTTGACTTTTTGTAGTAATTTTCACAATTTAAATGAACAAAAAAACAGATCAGTCACATGGAAAAAGCAAGTGCACCCCTACATTTATCACACCTGCAAATCCATAAAATTAGAATCAGGTGTTAGAGAGTGCAGGTGTAACCTGTCTTATTTATACCCCTCTCATGTCTAGTGTTCCCTTTGCTGTTGAGGTGTGTGGTGTCATCATGCCAAGATATAAAAAGTTCTATAAGGCCTTTAAAAAAATGATTGTGGATGCCTATGTGTCTGGCAAGAGATTTAAAAAGATCTCCAAATTATTTGAAATAGATCATTCCACTGTAAGGAAAATCATCTACAAATGGTGCAGAATTCTGCTATTTTATCCAGGAATGGCCGTCCCAGCAAATTCAGCCCAAGACCAGACCGTCTGATTCAAAAAGAAGCCTCCAAGAACCCCAACATGTCATCATGGGATCTGTTAGTAAGTCTTGCAACTGTTGGTGTCAAAGTGCATGCTTCTACAATCAGAAAGAGACTGCACAAATTTGACCTGCATGGGAGGCGTGCCAGGAAAAAACCTTTGCAAGACTACAGTTTACCAACGAGCATATAGGCAAAGACCAGGCCTTTTGGAATAATGTGTTCTGGACAGACGAATCAAAGATAGAGTTGTTTGGTCACAGTAACAGTAGACATGTTTGGCGCAGACCAAAGACAGCATTTCAGGAGAAACACCTCATACCAACTGCCTCAGGGACTGGACAGCCTGCATTCATTGATTCAACTATGAATTCTGCATCATATCAAAGAGTGATTGAAGATAATGTAGGGAACATATTTAGTATTGGTAAAATGGAAATGAAATGTTAAAAAAAAAGAAAAAAAAAAGTAAAGTCTCACTGGACATTGAGATTGAGAAATGACAGGAATTCACAGTGTTGATTTTCACCATCCAATTTAAACACACGGTGGCACTGTCTGACTGCAATAGCCTGAGAAATCACTGGCTCACTCTCACTGACTGATCATGCTCTGCCTGAGAAACCTATGAACCCTTGAATTTCTTTCTATTTTCCATTATGGAGAAAAATTTTTTTTTTATGGGTGTCATTTGTGGATAAATAACACACACATAACACAGGCTCATTTCTTTCTCCATACTTTAAACAGTTCTGTACATTCACACCAGGTACAGTACTGTTACATTGTTTGTAGGAGCAGTTAGGCTGTTAAGATAGGATTTTACACAATGTCTGGATCTGTTCTGTACTATCTGAGTGCAGGTTTAACATTTTATATTTATATATGTTTTTGTGTATATCTCATACTAAATTGTTTCAAATATGTAAACTAGATCTAAGATGAAACAAAGACAACCTGAGTAAACTCAAAATAAAGTTTTTAAATGATAATGTTATTTATTGAAGCAAAAAATAAAAAAGTTATCCAATACTAACTGGGCCTGTGTGCAAAATGTGTTTGCCCCATAGTTACTAATTCCCTAAATCTATGAAACTGCATTAATAACTAGACACAACCAGGCCTGATTACTGCAAACCCTGTTCAATCAAATCAACACTTAAATAGAACTTTTTCAACAGCATGAAGTTGGTTAAAAGGTCTTACACAGTAACACTCTATGCAAAAATTTAAATAATGAGGAAGAAAATGATTGAAATACATCAGACTGGGAAGGGTTACAAAGCTCTGGGACTCTAAAGGACCACAGTGGGAGCCATTATCTCAAAATCAAAAAACTCACCACAGTAGTGAACCTTCCCAGAAGTGGCCGACGTTCCAAAATTCCTCCAAGAGCACAACAACGACTCATCCACCAAGTCACAAAAGAGCCAAGAACAACATCAAAGGACCTACAGGCCTCTCTTGCATCAGTAAAGATCACTGTTCATGACTCCAATATCAGAAAGACACTACATAAAAATGACATCCATGGAAGAGTGGACCATACCTGTGGTCAAACATGGTGGTGGAAGTGTCATGGTGTGGGGATGCTTTGCTGCTTCAGGGCCTGGGCAATAATTGTGGGAAACATGAATTCTGCTCTCTACTAGAAAACCCTAAAGGAGAATATCCGGTCTTCAGTCTGTAAGTTAAAACTCAAGCACAACTGGATTCTGCAGTAAGACAATGATCCAAATCATAGGAGTAAGTCTTAGTCTCCAGTTATCAGAAGTGTTGGGTTGCAGTTATTGCTGCTAAAGGTGGCACAAACAGATTTTACATTTGAGAGGACAATTAGTTTTTCACATGGGTGTTGGATAACTTATTTCGCTTCGATAAAATAAATAAATAAATAAATACAAACTGTATTGTGTATTTACTCAGGTTGCCTTTGTTTTATGTTGTAGTTCGTTTGAAGATTTTAAACTATTGAGTATGAGATATACACAAAAGTAGAAGAAATCACTTGTGCACTGTCAGTAGCAGCTTTGTCTTGGTCAGGACAACTAGGTGTGAGGTAAGAATAGACCCTGAACAGGATTCCAGTCCATCACAGGGTACTACTACACACACACACACACACACACACACACACACATGAATACACTCATTCACACCTAGGGGCAATTTAGCATAGCCAGTCTACATGTTTTTGGGAGGTGGGTAGAAACCTCATAGACACTGGGAGAACATGTGCAGAAATCAGAGCTAACCAGGGACCCTGGAGCTGTGAGGTGACATCACTTCCTGCTTCCTGCTGCCCTATGTCACATAAATGAAGACGCAGCAGATTGCAAGTGCATTTATTAGGAAAAAAAATGAAAATACAAAAACGAAAGCAGTGAAACACGAACTAGGCAAATAAACACAGCATCAGAAGCAAACAGGAAGACTATGAGCATGGCTGTGGAACACATGACTACCCAAATGCACAATGACAACAACAGAAGCTTGACAATGAGGTTCTCAAACACTAGAACATAAATACAGGTGCTAATGAGGGTGAGATGAGGCATAGGAGAGTGTGATTAAGACAAGTGACGATTTTGGCATAACCATGACACCCAACAACTAATATAATTATAGAGTGCAGTCTATAATCCTTCAATTAATGCTGCAATATGACCTTTAATGATATGTTCCATAGTAACTAGTCTTCAAAAGGAAATAATAAAACAAAACATTTTGCTTGTCACCAAATTTTTGTAATGATTGTTATCATCCCAACACTCAAAATATAACCTGCATTTGACCGTAATAAAACTGTGGAGCTTGTCACTCGTGTAGATAATTTATGTTTTCTTTATCATGGTAATGTTGTTTTGGGAAAAATGCATGCAAGAAATTTATATTGGAATATTGGCTACTGTACTTATGTGTATTTTGGTGGCCAACTATTCACAATCTTAGTGTTGCTAGAGAGGATCTGGTACACTGTGCTAAAGGTTCCCCACTCACATTATATCAGGTACTGTAGTGTCACTGATAGCTGGTGTAGAAAATGGGTACCTACAAAATGACCAATATGGGAGGCACACCTGGAAATATGGCCAGAGTACAGTATATGGTTCTGGATAAAGGTCTCAGCCAGATGTAATAAATATAAAAGTAAGTATATCTGTACAACACCTGTAAAGACCTTAGTGACCACTCAGTGTATTATTGGTATACTGTGAATCATATCAATACAATATATTTGTTCATTCCCTGTGCTAGTAAAGCTCATACAAAGTCTCCTTGTAAGAGTTAACTTACACTCATATGCGAGGCAGAACGGCGAGCCGGTGGGCGGGGCACAATGTAAAGCGAGTTGGTGGGCGGGGCACATTATAAAACGGACTGGTGGGCGGGGCACAACATACAGCGGATTGGTGGGCGGGAACATTATAAAGCGAGCTGGTGGACGGGGCATATTATACAGTGGGCTTTAATGGGCGGGATGGACGCGTAACCCCGCCCACACGGGCTCAAGTACAAATAGTTTGTTAGTAGCTCTACAAGTGCACTACGGAGAGTATGCATGGAGAATGCAAAAAGAGTTCTAATTCGGCACTATGTGTAGTGTACTAGATATCCAGTAAGGTGAGATTTGGGCTTCGGTCTGTGTTGATGGGGGTTTAGAGCTGTTGCGCCTCAGACAAGTTCCCGAGCGGAGCGATATCCAGTCCAGCGGTGAAACGGACCGCACGCGCAGAAGATAAGAGAGAGAAAGAAGAAAGAAAGAAGAGCAGTGAAGAGAAGAGGAGAGAAGACCGGATAGGGGGATTCAGTGGATTTCAATTTCAGTCATGGCTACTGAAACAACGTCTTGTACAGGCTCCAGTTTGCTGCAGCCTCTCAGCGACATGATCGACCTTCCTCTGGATCAGGTAAACTCCACTTGTTTTGAAAGATACCGAGCTAGCGGCGGCTAATTCCTTCATGTTGGCGGCTACACGTGACGTCACTAGCCTCGCATTCCGCTGTTTAGTGCAGGGTTGGACATGCAGTATTTTCGTGCTGTCCGGTAAGTCCTTCTGTGTCAGTGCACGTCGTCCTCGTTTCAGTTCTTTTTCTCCTCATCAACTAAACGAGCGACAAAGCGACAGGAGCCGTTCCACTGGAGCTAGCGGTCTGATGGAGCTAGCTAATCGGCGTATTCGGCACACATGGATGCGGCTCTGATGATGTGAAATAGCAGTCTGATTATTCAGGCAACGCGACCGGCATCACGCCGTCAGACTGGGATCTGCTGGATCAGTGTAGGAGGTGCTGAATTATATTTCAGCTCGGAGCATGTCAGAATCTAATCGGGGTCGGACCTGCCCCCCCTCCCCCTCAGGGTCGGACCGCCCCCCTCCCTCCAGGTCGGACCCCCCCCCCACACACACACACATACACACACCATCCAGGGTCGGACACCAGTCAGGCTTAGACTCCAGTCAAGGTCAGACACCCCCTCAGGGACAGAAACCTGTGAAGATTAGACACCAGTCTGAATTGAATTAGCAGTTAGACTTAGACTCTAGTCTAATGAATTAGCAGTTAGACTTAGACTCCAGTCAGTATCAGATTACTATTAGGATAAGACTCCAGACAAGATTAAGCACCAGCCAGGCTTAGACTCCAGTCAGGATCAGACACCCATCAGGATCAGGAACCAGTCAGTATCAAGCACCAGTCCAGATTAGACACTAGTCCAGATCAGGCTTCCATAAGGATCAGACTCCCGTCAGAATCAGACTCCCGCCAGGATCAGAGTGTCTGAAGCAGTACCCTACTCACAACACAGAGCAATATTTTAACAGGTTTCTCACTTTGTTTGAAATAGTGGAGAGTATCTAATGCATTATTTTTCAGGTAGTGGTTCTTTTTAAAAATCACTTTATTTTTAATACTCCGGTGGAAATCACAGTCCAGCCGTATCAGTTATTACACTTATTATTGAGTTCTTAGTGTGGATGGGTTCGATCTAAACCTCAAGAACAAAACAAAACAAAAACCAAGTAGTGCTATAAATAACTCCAGCTCGGTCTCGCCGTTTTCTGTCGGTGGAAAGTTCAGGAATAAAAATAAGCTGCACTAAAGAACACGAGGCTGGACACATGGCCTGAATGTTAAACTCGCATCCCTGAGTGTTAGCTTGGGTGTGAATAAACAAAAGGGTCTGGGTGATGAAGGGTCGTTCCCCCCTCCCCTCCCCCCAGCAAAATGTCATCACCTTTCCTAGCCTAAACTCTCCTTCACATGACATTGAATAAGACTCGAGCGTGTGATGACGGGAGCACTCTGACGTGTCGGGTGTGTCTGATCTGGTCCAGCGAGCAGGGACTGTAAATGATTAACACAGCCTCAGGTTAAGTCATCCATCTGTCTGTCTGAACAAAAGTGGTGTATTTAATACATTTCCCTTGTGTTTTGTGTGGTGGTGATGTACACGACAGAAGCTCAGTGCCGACCTGGGTGTAGTGTTCGAAGGATCATCTGGGTTCATCTGTATTTGCAGTTAAACGCATTCCTCAAAAGTTTTACAAATACAGCAGAATATAATACAACCTTCAGTGGTCGATGGTTTAACAAAAACAAACGGCACCCTGTAATTCAACACTACGTGTTCATTAAATAAATCACGGTGGGTTTTTATTTGTTTATTTCTCAGTGCAAGGAAAAGGATATCGATCGTAGACATCGTTTTAGCTCGTTTCCTTCATCGTATCTGGCAGCATGTGGGTGAGAGATCTCGCACACTGATGGTGTTGTTACAAAAATATTATTTTGTTTGCAGAACTCTAGTTAGGTGAACACCTGTAATCCAGCCTGACAGGCAGGATAAGTGGGATGAGTAATTCGTCAATAAATAGGCCAGCTGTAATTAGCGTGGGCTAGCCAGGCGTTCCTGTGACTCACCAGAAGTCAGTATATCCGACCGGCTGAACTAAACTCTCTCGGAGTAATGGATTTAACAAGTTTGCTGTGGTGACTTGTGCTGCACAGTTGGGATTGTGGGATTGTGCGTCTTGATCGGTGCTTTGGGTGCTCACATGTCGAACAGGAATGCACACGGCCATCTCTAACCAAACTCTGGAACGTAGAGAGTGAGAGTGAGAGAGAGAGACTGTCACACTGTTGAAAAATCTGCATTCTTTCTCATCTGTAAGCCATAAAGAAAGAACAAAAAGTATCCACAATGTCACGCTGAGTTAGTGGTTTCATTTCTTTTCTTCCCTTGTCCTGTTTTTGTCTCGAATCCTGTAGCTCTTGCACCAGTTAAGACCTGGGGTGCTGTTTTTTTTTTTTCTTTTTTTTCAGCTTTTTGTTTGTTTTGTGTGTGTTTGTTTTTTTTTCTCCATTGTAAATGAATCTTGGATGGGACCACAGAAGGACTTCTTGTTATGATTGCTGATAATATGTCAGAAAAGCACAGCCCTTAAGGATTTCTATCCTGGACTTCATCCATCCAGTTTCCATATCGCTTATCCTGCACATGGTCACGGGGAGCCCATCTCAGGAAACTCTGGGCACAAGGCGGGGGACACCCTGGATGGGGTGCCAAAACATCGGGGCACAATCTCACACACATTCACACACTTGCTTACAATTTGGAAATGCCAGTCAGCTTACAACGCGTGCCTTTGGACTTTTCTACTTTCTATGTGAACGTATGATGATAAGCCCCGCCCCCAAACGAGCCCAGAATCAGTCCTGGGTGTGAACTCGAGTATTCTGGCCAAGTGTAAAAACACCCTCATGGTATATTGTATGATGGAGTGTGTGTGTGTATATATATATTTTACTGCAGCTGTCTAGGGAAGATTGGTGATTGTATTTGGCGAAACTTCAGAAGGTCAAATACCCGACACATCACACAGCGTCTGGCTGACACTAGAGGATTATGGTCTATGGACTATTCGCCGAAAGCCATTTTGCCTTTTGGTTTACGTGACGCATTAATGATTAGGGATCCTTTCTTTAGCCCTCATTCTCGGCGCGTCTGTGTGTAGCATGTGCTCACGCCTGCTCTTCCTTCTGCCCTTTAAGCACGACAAGAACACGGGGCTGCGCTCTGATTTCTCCGAGGAGCCTGAAGCGCTCGCCTCCGTCGTAATTGCGGACGTCTTAGGACTGACTTCTTCTGATTGATTTCTCTCTGCTTTTCCGTATTGTAAACGTTACTTCTCCCCCGATGCACGAGAGTTCACTTTTAGTCATTACAGAGTTCGAATTCCCCGAACCGGCTACTGGAGAGTCGCTCATTAATAATGCGCCGAGCTTGTTGGACATAAGGCTCTTTAGATCTGCTCAGTGCCAGATACGTCCGTCCTTTCTTCCAGCTCATCCTCACACTAATGGAGACTAAACCGATTACTTTAAGGAAGCTTAGCCTGTGCGGTCTAAATGTTGAGATGTCCAGCTTTTAAAGATCAGAGGCTTAGTCTGGCTTAGCAGCAACATGCACAAAACAGTCTGAGTAAGATGTTTCTACCTTCAGAGCTTCTCTGGATGTGGGTTGGAGTTGTGAAAAAGCCACTGATGGTTTGTATATTCACTTCAAGACTGCAAATTGTGGACCGCTTCCATTTGGAAGTACTTCCATGCCCCTAAGAATGTCTCTTCCACCAAGTTATAAAGTTATTAGATTTGCTTGCGGTAATAGGGAAAGAGTTTGGCTCATGCAGTCATGCTGTAACTGGTTTGCACCTGATTTGCATCCACTTTCCTGGTGATTTTAAAGGAACACTCCGTCCTGAAACACAGTCCAGAGTTTTGTATTGAAATATTTGTAAAGCGCTTAGCGATTCTTGTGCTAGAGCGTCGGCTGGTGCTGTGTTTGATTCTGTTATACTTCTGACAAGGTAACGTCGCGGAAGGAACCTCATTAGTGTTGGCGCAGTTCCAGTGGCGTTCAGAAGATTCAAGAAAATTCATCTCGAACACAAAGGATAACAGTCAGGCTTTGCTGTTCGTTACAATAAACAAAAGAGCAGGAGCTTGTTTTCTCACACACCGTTTTTCCAGTGGTCATATTAACGAGAAATCCAATGTAGAAGTAGTGAAGGCAAGAAAAAAAATTTGTACTCAAAGTTTCCGAATGCAATGCAGCTAAATTATGGCAGAAATGTGACTCCGCTAGATGGTGATCTCTAAGATGATGAGCACGACGGTGTTGACGGCGGCTTTAGCGTGAATATTTACGCTTTAGGACGTCTGTTTGAGCAGAGTTCACAGATGAGAAGGTGAGAGAGCTGGACTGACTAAAGCACTGCTGCATCACTCGGTACGTTTACATGGACAACAATAATCCGATATTAACCCGATTAAGACAATACTCTGATTAAGAAACTACCATGTAAACAGAGATTTCTGATCTTAATCTGACTAAAGTTATACTCGAAGTAAACACAAATCCATTTAAGACATGTGTAGTATTCCTGTTTTAGTCGCATTATCGACGTGCGTTGCAGACATGTGCACACCTTAATCACATTATTAACGTCGTGTGGGAGTCTTCACCACTTTTTGCGACACGGCAGTGCTCAACCGTTTGACAGCAAACAAGAGAGCACGGCTGCGTCCGAAACCACGTACTTACCTGCTATATAGTAGGCGAAATACCTGTAGGTAAGTACGTGGTTTCGGACGACCCACGTCTTCAAGCAGTCGTCTATTTGCACGTATCGCATGACAAATAATTAACTGCACTTGAAGCTTCTCTAAAATCAAAAATGAAACCCCCCAAATTGTATACTGTACCATAACGAAGACGAACTGTATGTCGATACCTGAAATTCTGGAGAGAACATCAGACGGCATTCCGTCGGGACGTAATGACGTGTGTCGTTAATCGCTCTATGTTCTATAACGTGTAAAACACGGACAGAAAAGGAGTATTCTAAAAGCGAATCGTAAACAACTTAATCACAATATTGTCTTATAAGAATAAGATCAATAGTTAGATCACCGCTGTCCATGTAAACGTAGTGAGTGTCTTTTAGGTAAAGATGAAGCAAGGGCTAAATCCCAGTTAACGGTAGTCAAATAAGTCATGGAGCGGGATTTGGTGCAGCTCCGTTAAAAAAACGCTCGACTATGATTAATTTGGACAACTGGATAAATTACAGTCCCAGCTGATGCTTGCTGGCACCAAGGAACTCCATTATACCCGCGAATAAGCTGCGCTGCTTCAGCCGAAGCCTTGCTGTAATGGAAACGTGTGACACACAGCCCTTTTTTTTTTGTTTAATATCTGAACATCCTGGCTTTGTGAAACAAATGAAGTTAAATTGTTTTAATTAATGCTATATTTTTTCCAGGTCAAATAGATAAAATTATGGAAACATCACAAAATAATAAAAAATTCACAATCGGTGCTTTGTTGCTCCGCCTCGGGCTTTTATGACTGCTTGAATTCTTTGAGGCATGGACTTCACTAGTGAAAAACAATCTTCTCCATCAAGCTGGTTCCAACGTTCTTGAATAGCGGTTGACGGATCAGCTTTACAGGATGGAGCCTTGTCATGGACCAGATTTCAACTATAAATTTACAATCGGATTGAGATCCAGACTGTTTGCTGGCCATGTCGTTGAGTTGATATGCCTTTTCTGAAGAAAAGATTTAACACCCTTTGCTCTATGGCAAGATGCATTATCATCCTGAAAAATGACTCCGCACCAGACCTATTTTTTATCGATCCAGCATAGTGAAATTCTTTTTTTTTTTTTTTTTTTTTGTGCATATCCCAGCTTGTTATTAAGTTGGGGTCAGAGCGCAGGGTCAGCCATGGTACAGTGTCCTCTGGAGCAGAGAGGGTTAAAGGCCTTTTTCAAGGGCCCAACAGTGGCAGCTTGGCAGTGCTGGAGCTTGAACCATCAATCTTCTGATCAGTAACCCCGATCCTGTCCTATGTCACTGCCGCATGACAGTCTACATGAGAACATAGTGAGTTATCGTGCCACGCCTAACACCCACAATTGTTTTTAGCCTTGAAGTTTGCATAAACTTCCACGCCTAGGAAAGCCATGCTGAGCCGGGTCTTTTCCTTCATTTCAACACTTGTATCCTGCATGAGGGAAGTAGCCTAGCAACTAGCAGCTTTAAAGCCTGGTTTCTGACACCTGAGAGATCCTGACGTTGCTGTGATTTCCGTACTATATGCGGCAAGCCGTGAAAACTGGATCAACAGAGTGTGTTCGCTTCCACTGGAAAGTGAAAGTGGGTTATGCTCAAAGTCCATCCATCACAGACAGATCCAGCATCTCCTGCTTCTATTGGATCCTTCAGGGCAGATTTTCTGGCGTGTTTGTGTAGAGAACAAAGATCCCAGACTCCTGTGGCAGAACAAAGGGCTGTAAATGAGAGCACAAGATAAAGAGACATACTCGCTGTCAGATTCAAAGCCGTTCAATGAGTAACGTGGATAGAAACATCACACGCCTGCCCCTCTGAACGCAATAGTATATGATGAAAGACAGGGGTTGTGTGCTTGTATCATTATGTATTATAATAACGGCTTTAAGTGAGTGCATGTTTTGACAGTGATCATTGTTCATTATCCAATTGTAACCTTCCTTTCGCAATTTTGAGACCAATTTTGTCCCATTTTATGAGGCTTTCGAGTTGCTTTATAGATTCATAAGAGAGCCCAGATGCTGTCACAAGCCGTACTGATCTCAGTAGAGAATGTGTTTATTTATTGAAAGCAATGATGGGAGCTTGCTGCCACAAGAGCTACCTACGTAGACGGATGACGGATCCATAAATGGTAGTCCATCGGGCAAGTGAAAGCACTACTGTCTCATGTTTTGGTTGACTCGGATAAAAAGATAGTTAGCATAATGTGCTAAAGTATGGCGAGCTAGTTCGCTAGTTAAGCGCATTAATACGGAAACAACTGAGGAGACCGAGTGTTGTGCTAGCAGGAGAGTTACAGTAATGGTCGAAAGCATGTCGAGTATTGAAAATCCAATTCCAGTGCCGTGATCATTAACATGGAGTTGTTCCCTCCAAACCTCCACTCTTCTGCGAAGTCTTTCCGTTAGATTTTGGAGCGTGGCTATGGGGATTTGTGCTCCTTCAGCCACATAAGCGAAAGAAGTATTGTGTATAGGTAGGTTTTTATCTTTTTCTTTCTCTGGTTGTTGAATGAGAGAAAGAGAAAACAAACACTCTAGCCTACTGAGCCTACTTGTCCACCAATGAACTCTGCATACATTTATTTTACTACAAATAATAATCTCGTTCTGGCAGCACAGGCTGCTAATTAATCCATAAGGGGTTTGTTTCACTTCTTAACAAAGGCTGGCTTGCTTACTGTCAGGACACACACATTTTATAGAAGCGTTGTTTCAAATAACCCAGTCTGGCCACTATACAGTGTGTGTGATCGTTTTGTTTCCCCATTTCAATGTTCATTTAAATCGGAGCTTCTCAACCTTTTGTAACTAACGCCCCCCCAAGCCTCCCCGATCATGTGGCACGCCCGTCCCCTCCTCCCCAAACAAATATTGGAGGAGACCAGGTATAATGATTATCTATATTCTATATAAAACTATCTATGTACAACCTAATCTATAATCTGTTTTTGATACGCCTAATCAGCCACCTAATCAAGGGTGCTTGCGAGCTCGTGTATGTGCACTTCCCTCCGACTACGTTACGGTTAGTGGGGATCGGCCAAGACTAAATTAGGGAGAAAAACCCAACTCCATGTGCTACCATTAATGGTGTCACGGAAGTTTCTGAAATTCCGCTTGTCTGACGTCGAGCCGTTTCCGAGTCCAAACGCTCCTTCAGATGCCAAAAGCGAACAGCTTAAGTTGACCTTTGAAGATGATCTGCCATGTTCTGGCTGAAGTATTTCTGAAATACAACAACGTTCAGGCCCGCTCTGACTTTGGACGTAAACTAAGATGAAAAACTGAATATGTACAAGCTTTTGGAGGGATAGTGAAGGGATATTATTATTATTATTATTATTATTATTATTATTATTCATTTACTTATCCAATAATTTTTTTCCATTTAATAATAATATTTTTTTTATCTTTTTAATTATACATATTCACGACACCCAAGGTCACTTCACAAATACAATTCATAAAACAATTCATTTATATAAATAAAATGATCTTCTACATAAAACAATAAAACCTGTTTTATAATGAAGTATCATGGTATCACAGAGAAAGCCTGAAGAGAGTTTTTAAAGAGCTTTTGAATGTTGAAATGGATTCACAGTTGTGGATGTGAAGGGAAGTGAATTCCAGAGCTTAGGAGCAATGCGACCAAAGGCTCTTCCACCCAGGTGGTATATATTGATCTGCCACCCCCTGTACAGCTACAGACGTACCACTGGGCTAATAAAAACACAGCACTTGCCATGTCTTTTTTGAGATGTTAGGGTGAGAGTTAAATTGTTTTCGTTGTAGGTGCAGGTCACGGGTCAGTCAGTGAGGTACAGAACAGCACCACTCAGCAGAGACAAGTGCCATCGTATCACATGGCATCTTTATTACTTTGGCTGGAGAAAAACGCGTCCTGCACTGACGTGCAGTGCGTGTGGAAGAGGTCGGGGATGGCACGTTTGCAGTTGATGCCGATGATGGTGCGTGGTTTGAATTATTAAGGTGGTTTAAAGCCGTCGTATTATGTGAAGATGAATCTTGTTTAGAGGACGCTGCTAAAATAAACTCGCCGTGTGCTGTACTACCCCAGAAACATCACGATCCTAAGCTTTGATCCTAAACGAACAACAGAGCGCTGTGGCATGTTGAAAATACGAGAGCAGTAGAGGCTCGGACCCGGAAACAGTATTATCGGAAGCGCGTTATATCACGACTTAACAAGGGGATGTGACACAGGTGCAGAATCGTTTCAAGTGAACCTTCTGGGTTTTCATTTATCCATCCATCTTCAACCGCTTACTCCTTTTCAGGAGCCTGGAGCCTATCCCAGGGAGCATCGGGCACAATGCAGGGTGGCACCTATCTCTCTCTCTCTCTCTCTCTCCTTGTGGCCAGGAAGAGGAGCACACAACGCCTCGTTCTCCAGCAGTCTTCTCTTACAGTGACTTATGCAGTTGTGTCCACATCTATATCCTCCAATATCCAATATCCTCGTGAACATATTTCTCTGAGTGCAAGCGTGCTATTCAAAGAAGTGTTTCCTCATTTTCAGTGTAAAATCTTGTTTTTTCTACCTAGGAATTAGCAGAGATATTTATTCAGCACAGCATTAATGTATATAATTAAAAAAAAAAATAAACACACACACCATGTGCACTTTCTCTACTTCCCCCTAATTCAATCAATCTATGATAGTATATGGAAAAAGTGGATGTATAACATAATATAACAAAGATTTTCATTATTGCTTACAGTTCATCCCACCCTCCTGAATTCTTCTCTCTGCAGGTGAACACATGATGAAGGATTTGCAGTTTTAAAACAACCAGAAACTCTTATTATAGAAGCATGTTCATAGAATTAGCAAGGTGGCGGATAAACAGCACATATTCAAATCTATCAGGAAAAAACAAACAAGACACTGCTTTCTGATATGTGAACATTTGCAAATCCGGAACAGAACAGCGTTCAGTCACGCTGCAGGATGCGGAGAGGATGTCAATCTTTTCATGGTTTACACAGTACTGAAAAATCCAAGATAATCCATTTCCCACGACTCGGGATGTTTAATACCACCAGACCACCGTTCAGATTTTTTACGCTTTATAATAGAATAGCATCACTGCTAATTGAAATGGATGTGATCACATCACGGTAGGGACTGTGGTTCAAGTATTCAGCGTCGTCATGGAAAAGTCCACGACCTATTTTTCTTTCCTCTGTTATCTTTGGGGAGCTTAGAGCTACGCTCCTAGATCATTTCTGCCACTTTGACTTCTCTGGCTTGAAGGAAAACTCCATCCTGATCAACTTGCATATTAGAGTTTAGAATAATATTTGTAATATGTGAGAAGATTTATGTGGGTTTAGGCTAATTTGTTGACAAGCGGTCAGCCTTGATACAGCGCACCTGGAGCAGAGATGGTTAAGGACCTTGCTCAAGGGCCCAACAGTGGCAGCCTGGTAGTGCTGGGGCCCAAACCCCCGACCTTCCGATCAGCAACCCAGAGCCTTAACCGCCAAGCCACCACTGCCCCACACTAAATAAGTAATAATTAATTCACAGGATATAACAAAATATGCATTTTTTTAAATACATTTTTTTTGCATTTCTTACATAAATGAACTGTATGCAAATTTTGTAGGCAGAGACAGGCGAGGCAAGTCGCACTACATGACCGTCTAGCTGAGGACTTGCATCACTGTGTGACCTGTTCTCCCAGTACACCTTAGGAACGGGGGAGAAAATTATTTTTGTCTGGGACATTCGTGGGAAATGTTGCACAACCCTCAAGTGTTTAGTGATGAAGCTAGCTAAAGCTGTGTTCACATGTAACGTCTTTCTGAATCGGTCAACGCCATACGTAATAATCCTATGGAGCTGACCGTGTTTTCGAAAATGTGCTGAGCTGCTTTCGGGATGCTCACGACTGCACTTTGAAACAACGTTTTTGTGCCTTAAAAAAAAAAAAAATTAAATATGGACTTAATGTAATTTTAATTCGATCTAACTTAGTTTAGCTACCAAGCCACGTTAGATACCAACATTAGTTCAGTCGAGGTATCTTTATGTAACGTCAACTAACTAGCTTCGCTGGATCATGTAACGTAACTCAGTGCGTGAATATCTATGCAAGGTAGCTAGGCAATTTTTAGTTGTAAATTATGACTCCCTAACAAAAAAATGTATCCTTCATTTATTCTTTGCTGAGGCTTACTTTATCGATGGCTTGCAACCCGTTTATCCGAGTCGATGGTTGTAACTACCATTCTGCGTCGACGGTACAGAGAACTATCCAATCAGCTGTTTGATTCGCTTGGCGATGAGCACCTGTCACACACCTATCACGTAAACGTTCGTGTTGATTGACCGCTCATTCCTGTTAATCAGTGAAACTGGTGACCTTTTTCCGTTTTATTTTCTTTTGTTTTATTCAAATGTATTTTAGTTTTTCCCTGCATACGATTTAAAATTCATGATGAACAATTAAATTGTCCAGAACCAGGAGAAGAAGCATTTCCACCCTTTCGGGTTTAAGGAGAGTGGAAGAGTTTAATAATAAGGTTACCATCTGTGCAGAACAGGAACCACCTGTGTTGTGCGACATTCTGACTCCACTGTGCGTTACATAGTCGACATACCAATGCGTGATCAGGTGACACTTTGACGTCAGAGCGACAGACATCTGCTAACTTCTCACAGGAATTAAGAAAATACAGCCTCCTTGAACAAATTAGCAGCAGAATCACAATGAACATCACAAATATCTCAGTATAAACGTATTCCCATAATGTTGTGCCGACTTTATTTTAAGTCTTAGACCTAGGCGGAAGTGTTGAGAGGAGGAAGAGACAGATGCGGTGTGGAGATAGCGCAAACTTGAGTTCTCCTGAGGGTAAGGTATGAAGCAAGAGTGGTTTCTACAGGTTCGACAGGTTCTCCTTGAAAACTGCGGTGTTCTCACACGCTGAACAGCGCCTTGTTTTAATCAGTGTCCCTTCAGAAACCTGCCTGGACTGTTGTTTTAGCGTTTCATTAATGCCAGAAGTAGATAACGTGATCCTTTCTCCACTACAGAAAAGCCAGAAGCAAGTGGGCAGGGCTTGAGGAACTCGTATGACACATGGTGAACTCGAAGGAGTTTTCGGCGTTATGTAAGGGATTCGCTGAGGTTTGGTGAGGCTTCCTTCTGGAACCATCTCTCTCAAACTTGCTGCTGTCAGATGGTCTCAGTGTAACAGTGCTTGTGGTCAAGCGGAGAGCTGATGAGTCAAGAATATTTACATCACTGGGTTACTAGTGCTGCTAACCAGCCGCGACTGCTCACGCTTTTCAAGGTTGAACATGAGGACACGTGTCTCCTGTCACATCTGGATCAAGATAACATAAATAAAAATAAATAAATAAAGTTTTTGTCGACATAAGATCATGCATGAGAACCCAAGCATTCTAAAATAATTCCTGCTACCAGAGAGCATGGAGAGGAACGTCGTGTTAAATCTGAAGTTTTAGCACTTTGTTTAAATGACTTCATTTGAAATACTTGAAAATGAGAAAATCTAACTAAAGTATAGGTATAAGTAAATTGAGAGAAGTTTATTATTAAATGTTGCGTGAATTAAGATTAGAACAGTCTAGATCTAAATCTTTATCGCTTTAATTCGACAGAAATATTAAACATCCTTCATGAGGGTCAGGGTCGCGGCGAGGTCAAGTGTCTGAAATAGTTTTCTTTAATAGCTTCCTTCCAGTTTGAAGTCGATTTTTAAGGGGCTTCACAGAGAGGCATCCCTGTCAAGTTTAGATTTGTTTCTAGGAAACCCAGGTATCCACTCCGAGTTCCTTTCCTGTAGTGTCTAACAAGGCTAGAGACACTTGTAGAAGAACAGTGGACAACTTCTTCATGCAGCACATCTGAAACTCCATCATATTCTCAGGTCTATGTATGTAGACGTCTTCAATTCAGACCACAGGCTTTTAGTAGGGTTCAAATCAGACTGCTAAGATCATTGCAAAACATAGATTTTGTCTTGTAAGCATTTCATTCAGTACGTTTACACGGACACCAATAATCCGATATTAAGATGATACTCTGATTAAGAAATTAGCATGTAAACAGAGATTATTGATTACGTTAATCCGACTAAAGACATGAACACAAACGGAATTAAGACGTGTACACACCTTAATCACACTATTAACATCTTGTGGGAGTTTTCACCGCATTTTATGACCGGACACGTACACACACGGCAGTGCTCAACCGTTTGATGGCAAACAAGAGAGCACGGCTGCGTCCCAAACCGAGTACTTACATACTATATAGTAGGAGATATACAGGTATCTGAACTGCTATATAGTAGGTAAGTACACGGTTTGAGACGCAGCCCACGGCTTCAAGCGGTCGTCTATTCGCACGTATCGCACGACAAATAATTAACCACACTTGAAGCTTTCATAAAATTAAAAAGAAAAACACCCAAAACTATATACGGTCCCATAATGAAGACGAACTGTATGTTGATACGTGAAATTCTGGAGGGAACGTCGGACGGTGTGGCGCAGTGATGTGATGACGTGTGCCGTTAATCGATTCATGGTCTATAACGTAAAACACGAACATGAAAGGAGTATTCTAAAAGCGCCTCGTACACACCTTAATCACAACATTGTCTTATTCAGAATAAGGTCAATAATTAGATCACCGCTGTCCATGTAAACGCTGTCAGATTTGATTTGGAAGTATGTTTGGCTTATCGTCTTGTTGAAAGCTCTATCCTGTATCCATGTTTAATCCTCCTGGCAGAGGCAAGCAGGTTTTGGGCAGAAGTTTCCTGATGACCTCCACAAGATCCACCAGCCCCAAAAACTCGGGGACACACCTTATTTGACCGTGGCTATCGGGTGCTTTTCCCGCCTTGTTTCATCAACAACATGATGACGTTCTTGAAATTTAAGCTAGATTTTTGGTCCCATCTGACCACAACACATGATGCCGATTGATCTCTAATCACAGTTGTTGATGCTTAGATGTGCATTTTGTGTTCGATTGTTTCAGGAACAGCTTCTTTCTTCCATTTCTTCCAAACAGCTTGTTGTGAAAGTACTGTAGGATTATGAAAGCTGACCCAAGCGTTGCAGTGCGTATGTATGATCTGGATAATAGAGTCTAGATCTTTTATTCCTGTTAGATAGGCACTTTATGTGAAAGCCAAATGAGCACATTTGTTGTATGGTTTGAAATCAGTACAACTTGAACAAATTCCAGTCCAAATGAGAACTAGCATGAAAACTGGCTCTGTAAACTAGCGGAGTCATCCCAAGTAAATGTTTATTTTTTTTTACTTTACTTGGTTTTACCACAGCAGCCATCTTTGGCACTGTTTACACTAGTGCCTTTTCATTTTAAAACGGCGTTTTTTTCTCCCTTACAGTAGCTCGCTCACCTGGAATTCTCTTACTCTGTTGTCCTTTTTCTGTTTTTGTCTCAAAAGAAGGATTATCTGTCTTCCTCCAGCTGTCAGTGGTGTTAAACATAGTTCCATTGTTCTTCAAGAAAATGCAAGCAAAACAGATCAGGCTTCTTTTTTTATTTTTGAAATTTTTTATTTTTAAAGCCGAGTTTGGTTCTGTTGTGCGTGTTGGTTGCTCGGGAACACAACCTAGCCTCGATCTGGCACGTAGAGCAGAAGTTTCACCAAACAGATCGGCTTGTTCTCTCGGTAGGAACAGTTGGCAAACACTAAAACTCGGGCCTCCACATACTACTCAGGAGCGACTTAGTGACTGCTGTCAGATAATATCGCCAAACATCCTGAACTCGGGCATTTGATCCACGTGATCTGAATCTGCTGATTTTCCAAACAAATTGCATTTTATAAGTAGTAACCTCCACCCCCCCCTGTTTAAAATTATTGGCACCCAAGTAATTTTTGATTGGAAAAACAGTGCAGAGTCCCTTCCTGTAATATAAACTTTTCCTTTATGTTCTTAAGTTCATGTGTGTAGTCATCCTCCTCAATTCAGAGACTTATGTGGCTTATGTAAATCCTTGCATTTATCAACAACAACAATTCTAAACTTCATACAGTTTCATACACGTGGAACGGCAGAACAATGTGTAGTAAAATAATAAAAAGTAATATAATAATAAAATGCCCCGGATGAAATAAAAGATAAAAGTAGAAGTAAAACAGCAAGTGCAAATAAAAGTACATACGAAAAACTAAAGTTTTAGCCTGAAGTTTATATTTATAACACTCAGTTTGTGGATTTTATATTAAATAAACAAAAAAGTGGTACTGAAAGTTTGCCCCTCGTCTGATTAATCGCGAAAATAATCGACCAATTAATCGATTATGTAAATAATCGTTCGTTGCAGCCCTAGAATAAAATAATTTCAAGAAATAAAATGTAAAGAATTCTATAAATACTAGAGATGGCGTTCAGCCGTTACCTCGTATCCGTGTTGGACTGATACCAGCAAAATAATGCAAGATTGGATATCAACATGTCGGACATCAGATCCTGTAATAAAGGACAATGATTGGACCAGGATTTGGAAAAGAAATGTGTTTTTGGAACTGGAAATATTTACATGTACTGGCTTTTCTGTTGTTAGATTGATTTTGATAATATTTATACTTTATTATATTTACAATGAACATTATTTTCAATGTCCATACGTATAAAAATGTTTGCATTTAATATATTTACAGTTTAAGTGATTTTAAATGCGAGGTGCTCCATTTTTAGGCGTAGTAGTTTTTAAACGGCACAGATGAGTATCGGTATCAGATGATTCTCGAGGTTTCGGTATTGTGCCAGAAAAGAGCAAACGGTATCGTATCATTTCTGATAAACACCAGAATACGACGTGCTCTTAATTTTAATCCTTAAATGCCAAATTAAAATGAATTTCAAATACATGATTTTGAAATGAGTTGAAACTTCTTGTTGTTGTTTTTATTATGCAGGGGTTTCGACAATTATTCCGCGGAAAATTTTGAGGGAACGGTTATTACTTCATTGAAAGTAAAATATAAATTGTGTGTAATGTTTATTTTGTGCAGTAATGCTGGCTGCCAGTGCTTCAGGACGTGACTGAATTACTACCGTACCATTTCCTGTAAGTGTTCTGGATTGTTCTCTTCGTGAGCGTATCCCATCGGGGCTATAGACGGAAAAAGTACAAAAGAGATCTTCTGTTCTATGTAAAACAGCACCAAACTATTTCCTTTGAACATGTAGTTATTCTTTTTGTTATTTCTCTAAGGCTAATCCACGCTCCTCTAAGTATTGTACATGTAATCTTTTGCCTATATTATCCGAACAGACTCGATGGTAATTTAAAAAGCAAGGGCTGATGGAATCATGATAGACCAGGGAAAGTTATCGACTACTCGTACAAGATATGATCGCTATTTTTGAATTAAAAAAAAAAAAAAAAAAAAAGGCGGGTAAGGTTTTCCTCTTCTGATAAGAGAGGACACTCTGGAGGTCAGGCTCATCCCTTTAGTGCGCTCATGACTTCCTGCAGACTGACTCATCAGTCGAACCTTGTTTTTCTGCCTGCTGTTGTGGTTCTTCCTCCACGACGTTGAAATAAATTCTACAGCCGAGCCAACGAGATTGAGGTTCTGGAGCATCAGTGTCCCATCCGACTCTGCATCTTTCCGCCCGAGGGATTTGCACGCTTTGAACCAGACCCTCTATTAACCCTTCAATAAACCTCAGCGATTGACCAGTCGTAGCGTAGCAACTGTAACTAGGCAGCAGCACCTCTGATAAGCTTTCAGGACTTGTGTGTGGCATAATTGTAAATAGAATACCTACGAGTGGGCGGTAGAACACATGAAAAGAAGTGTACAAAAAAACTTACAGTAACCTTGTTGTGCAAGTGTGGTGTCTGTGAGACTCATTTTCAGTAAAAGAAAAATACTACAATCAGTTATTTCATTGACTCATTTGCTCATGTTGGAAAATTTTTATTGTGCACCTGCATACACGTTTATACTATGTACAAGGTGCTTTGGGTTGTTCTCCTGCTAAAGGTGAAATTGTCTTTCATCTTCAGCTGTCTAACAGAGCCCAGCAGGTTATGTGAATAATTTGGATTGGTATTTGGAGCTATCCATGATTCACTCTGGGATTAGAACCCCAGTGCCAGCTGGAGAGAAGCAGCCCAATAGCGTGATGCTGCCACCACCATGCTTCTTTGGGTGATAAGCGGTCTTGTTCTTGCGTAAAATTTCTCGTTTGAAATTATGCCCAAAAAGTTCTTCTTTGCCCTCTCATCAGCACTTTCTCACACAGTTTGTGGTGATTTAGTTCGGCTTGGATATATTATACTTACATTTATTACATTACATTTATGGTATTTGGCAGACGCCTTTATCCAGATCGACTTGCATTTATCTCATTCATACATCTGAGCGATTGAGGGTTAAGGGCCTTGCTCAAGGGCCCAACAGTGGCAGCTTGGAGGCGCTGTGGTTTGAACTCGCGACCTTCCGAGCAGTAGACAAACACCCACTGTGTTACCACTTCATGAGAAAGGGCTTCCTTCTAGCCACCGTACCCCATAGCCTAGACATGTGAAGAATATGAGAGATTGTTGTCCCATGCAGAGAGTGATCAGCACTTGACATTTACTTCTGCAGCTCCTTTCATATTCCTCTTGGCAGCTGCTCTGATGTGTTTTCTTCTTGTTCTTTTGCCAGTTTTTTTTTTTTTTTTTTAAGGAATGTCCCATTCTTGGTAACGCCATGGTGGAGCCCCATTTTCTCCACTTCTTGATAATGACCTTCATGCTCTTCCAGGGTGCATCTACTGTTTTGGAAATCCTTTTGTACCCCTGTGCTTTCAACAATGGGCTAAGCTCTTCGTGGACAACGGCTTCTGCAGTCGGATGAAACCAAGATAAATCATACAAAAACAACTGATCTTTATTTGGGGTTAATCAGAATCGCTTCATTTCATTGACGACAGGATTCTAAAAACTACTTTTGAACGTTATTTTGACTGTACTCATTCTGAGCACAGGTGCACACTTAAGCAACCAGGCTATTGTAAGATTTTTTTTTTTTCCTATTTGTTTTTCTCCTGAATTTTGTTGGTTGCTTTGTCACATCAAAGATCTGGCATTTTACATCATAAGAACCTGCCGTTTTAAAGTGCACCTATTATGGTTTGTGAAATAGTAGCTATCATGTTGTGTGTTCTAGAGCTGGTTGTGAATGTAAAAAGTCTGCAAAATTTCAACAATCAAAGCACAGGACAGAGTTATCGACTCCCAAAAGAAGGAACCGATTCTGAAGAGCTGAATCGAGTCGTTAGTGATTCCAGACTTACTTCCCGAACTAACCTACGCAAGTTTGTAACAACAAGCCCCGCCTCTGCTCTTCATCGGCTGCTTACGATCAGCAGTAGACCAATCACAACAGACTGGGACATCTGACCAATCAGAGCAGAGTATACTCTCTGAATGGAGGAGATTAGAACGAATCCTTTAGAACGGATCATTTAACGAGTCGTTTGTGACGCCTATGAAATAAAGGTAATGCTGCAGTTTAAATTATGAGCACGTTAAAGTGTCTTTTGACCTTGGATGCATGTAAATGTATTGTATGAGACCTTTAAAACAAAATTAGGCACGTTTCAAAACCATTATAGATGCTTTAATAGTAGCATGTAAAATATTTATATCCACTTTACATATTTGTGTTAAATGGAAAATAGCCATCGTCTAAACATATTTAACAGGAATGTGTTAGTGGGGTATTTGCAATGTTGTGTTTAAAGTTCATTTACCCTGCAGTGTATAAACAGTCCTGGTCTTTTATATCCGTTTCATCTACACAGGTGATTAGACTTCTGATCTTAGGCTTTAGCATTCAGCTGCAGACAAACCACATTATGGATTGAAGACCTTTTGTCTACTTCACTCGAACATTTCGGATTTTCTTCCACGAACTGATGACGAATTTCACACAGTAAAGATCCTACTCTTGTCACTGGAAAAATCCCATCCGTAGTGGACGTGCTTGACTGGAAAGCTTGTCATGCGTAGCAACAGTAACCAGAGACTGTGGAGTTTGGTATAAATGGTCAGTTTAGATTTAGTGTCACTTACTGTAATGGGATTGACGGCAGCATTACTGCTCCACTCACAAGTCTATTAAAAGACAGCATGAGAAAGCACTCGGCGGTTAAAAGACGCTGTGAGTGCTGGCACGCGCCGTCAACTTGATCTGAGCTCGCAGTGATCGAATCTGAAGGTGATTTATTTGTTTCTGTCCTGGGCCACGTCCTCCATATGCACTCTGTGTGACATCGTAGACTGGCCTCACTCTCCTTTGTCTTCGTCTCTGTGTTTTCAGGTTTTCACAGCACTTTTGGACCAAATAAAATTGCCGCATGCTTGTGAATCTGAATGAAGTTAAGGTGTGCATCATGTAAATTAGATGCACCTGAGGGGAAATTGGTGTGTAAAGTACGTGTACGACATGTAAATAAGGGATTAGTGGACGTGAGCTTACATCCATGTGGCTAAAGCTGATTCATGATGTTTTTTTATCGAGACACATGCACCGAGGGATTTCTGAGCCTCATCGTGATTTGCCGTTCTGTTTTTCAGTTCATGGCCAAATCTGAGACTTGGTTAACGCTCTACAGAAAACTGCATGCTGTTGTGCAAAACTCATTTCTGTGTTTGTTATTTATATTAGTCATTTGCATCAAGTGGTTTGGGGGTAGGCGGGTATGGTGGCTTTTCCTTGCACATCTGGGTCGAGGCTTCGAATCCCGTCTTTGGCCAGTGTGAGCAGAGTTTGCATGTTCTCCCCGTGTTCGGGGGTTTCCAAAGTCATGCATTGTACACTGATTGGCCTCTCTAAATTGTCTGTAGTGTGTGAATGGGTGTGTGAGTGTGCACGATTGTGCCCTGCGATGGGTTGGCACCACGTCCAGCGTGTCCCCTGCCTTGTCCCCTGGGATCGGCTCCAGGCTCACTGTGACCCTGTATGGCAGGAGTCCCCAACCCCCAGGCCGCAGACCAGTACCGGTCCGTGGGTCATTTGGTACCGGGCCACGCAGAAAGAATAAGTATCTTAGATTATTTCCGTTTTATTTATTATCTGAGTCTGAATGATGTTTTATTTAGAAAAATGACTGGATTCTCGGTTACATCCGTCCATGACTCACTCTTGATGCATGACAAGACGCTTGGCTCAGTCTCGTGATACGTTAAGCGTTAGGGGGTAGAGCGGATGTTACTCATGTTATGTTGTTTGCGTGATGTTACCAGGACGCTGCTAATGAAGTTGCGATTTCACATTGGATCCACGTTTATTACATTTTAAAAAATACCCCAGTATTTATTCCGGTCGTATCATTTTATTTTGTTGTGTTTATCCGCCACACCTTAAAGTCCAGAGAATTGTAAAGTACAGAGAATTGATGGATGGATAGTCATATGCCTCGAGTGGTTTGTGATGGAGGTTAGTGGTTTGCCTCGCACTTCTGGGGTTGGGGGTTCAAATCCTGCCTCTGTCCTGTGTGCAAATAACCGGCGATTCGATGTGTTGATGCGATGCCTGGACGTCGACGCGTGCATCATTTTTAAGATGGATCATAACCATCAGAGTAGCTTATGGGGATAATCGGGAATATTCCCGGTGGGCCGCTCATAAATTGGGCCGGCAGGCGTACCACTCTCCTGTTTCCTCCATACTGCACACGCAGAAAAAGCATGCGTGACAGAAGTAACTAATTACACTACATTTTCTATTTAAAGCAGCGCATCAGTTACTTGTACATTAAAATGTGCCATTTTCTCACATCACTTGGCTCAGAGCATGCATGCTCTCTCGTTCACACACACACACACGCACGCACACACACACGCTCAGGTCGTTACCATAGAGATATAAACAAACCGTTGTCACATGCTGTGGCTGCCATTAAAAGAAAAAAACAATATTTCTTACTGAAATCCATCCATCCATCCATCCATCTACTACTACTTACTCCTTTTCAGGGTCACGGGGAAACCTGGAGCCTATCCCAGGGAGCATCGGGCACAAGGCGGGGTACAACCTGGACAGGGTGCCAGTCTATTGAAGTCTTACTGAAATACTTATTGAAATATTTATTTGAATACAAACCAACGTTTTTTCCCCTTAATCTTACAGCTGGCCTTTTTGTAGCAAAAATCAATACTCAATCTGTCATTTGTTATTTATCTTTATACTCTTGTTGAAACATGTCCCTCAGTCGTGGAATGAACTTCCAACCTCAGTCCGGACCACAGAATCTGTCACCATCTTCAAAAAACAGCTAAAGACCCACCTCTTCTGTGAACACCTAACCAACCCATAAAATGCCAGCCCCACATTGTTTAAAAAAAACCCCAAAACAAACACTTACTTTGGCTCTTACACCTCGACTCCGCGCACTTTGCTTCTCTAGAACTCCATTATAAATCATGTCTAGTAGCACTACTCGTATTGTTCTCTGCTTGATATAGCGCTTTGCTTGTATTTCCTCATTTGTAAGTCGCTTTGGATAAAAGCGTCTGCTGAGTGAATAAACGTAAACGTCAGGAATAAATATAGCGGGATGGTAAGAATAAATATAGCTGGACTGTCACTTCTTTTATCCAAGTTCTTCCACCTTGAAAAAAATACACTGGTCTTGGGCATTAAACTCCCGAGCTGAAAATGGATCTCATTCCGTCCCGGAGATGGACCTTTTATTTAGGACACCCTCATTCCTGCCACATCCCGGATATCGAATCGCTGGCTAGAAGAATCGATATTGGATTGTATCGAAATGATTTACTTCCCTAGTAGAAAGCGTATTTTATTTAAAAAATAAAAAGTTTAAAAAAAAATCTTAAAAAAACCCCACCTCTGATCATTTCTTAAATATTTAAAAGTGTAATAAGTGAAAAGGGGATTGACGGGTGAGTGAAAAATGAAACATGTTTGAACACTGAATCCATTAGCAGAGTTGGTTTTGATTTTGAAAAAGATTTTATTGCACTTTTCTGGACATTCTGTTCTCAATGGCGCTGGTGGAAAGTCATATCATGTATCATCTATTTTTAAAAGTCGCTTAAAAGCTTGTTCTTGTCTGTTTTGATTTGTATTATGTGCTGACCCAAGTGAAATGCCACATCATCAGTCTTTCCAACACTTTTAGTGATTTTTATATATATATATATATATATATATATATATATATATTTTTTTTTCAAATGCGTCTGTATCCTTTAGTGCTGTTCCTGGCGCCGGTGCTTGATTTCTCGCCGGTTTCCACTATGTGCCAGTCTTGCATTTACATATTCTGCAAATAAGCGACGTTTGCTCCATGCCAAGCGAAATGAGGAGGCAGTGGAAGCTAACGAACCGCCTCGTCTTGGTTATTATTGGTATGTTTGTTTTTGTGTGTCTGAATAATTCTTCGAGAGGTGCGTGAACCGGTTTACATGTTAATAAGTGAGGAAATAAATTCTGCACACACTTAGCTTCCGTTTAATTATTTACTTCGACTGGAGCGGTCACATAAACAAACGTTTCGGCTTTAATCCTTCATCCGGGTGTTGTCTTGTATCAGACTTTCCTTTTTATCCCCTTATAAAGTCTGCAAGGCGTCATGTAACATACTTAACGAGACTTTGATTACTTACCAAGGTTGTTGAACAACACGCGACGGAAAGATTTAAAATCTTGCTCTTCATTCTGTTTGTCGTTTATCCACGACACATCCAAAGACAAAGCACGAGCACTGTTGTATGCCATGCGCCAACTTTCTTATTCCCAGTGAGTTCCAGCTTATCTGTATGAAGAGGACAATGTAAACACGGGAGTAGTTAAGCCATATCATCAGAAACCAGATCATTTATTCATATTTTTAGCATCATGATCCAAAAAGGAATAATCCATCCATTTCCCATATCACTAATCCTATACTGGGTGGGGTGGGGGGTGCGTGGGCGGTTTGGAGGGGGTACTCTGGGCAGGGTGCTAACCCATAGCAGGGCACAATCGCACACACTTTCACATACCATGGGCTTGGGAGTGCCAATCAGCCTACAGTGCATGTCTTTGAACTGTGGAAGGAGTACTCGCAGGTTCAAGTGATCAAAAATATTGGAACATGTGATTGATAGGTGTTTCCCAGATGTGCTCTGTTAAATTGGTCTGTTTGTTTAACTAATGAATAGCTCTGAATGTTCTTGGTTTGAGCCCTAGGTTTTGCCTGTGCAGGCTAGAGTTGGGTTACTGCATCGCGTAACTGTAATCTAATGTGTTTTTCTGATAACGCAGTGATGTAACGCGTTGTAGTTTAAATGTATGTCATTTGATTACAGTTACCGATGTCAATAAAATTCTGTTGTGTTACAAATTTATGGTTAAGAAAACAATATAAAGTAAAATGCATTTTTTTTTTTTTTTTTTACAATAAATCAAGTTTTGCGCCACCTGGCCTGGGTGTTCGTGGATGTAGATTCTTTTCTTTAGCTCCGAATAATTCTCCACTTGGAGCGGTTTGTCAGTGTGTAACTTGAACGTCAGTAAAAGAAGACGGCGGTGTTGTAATTTTATATCTTTAGTGAACGGAGGTGAGAGCAATCAGACAGGGTTTACGGGAAAATACGTGGAAACACTCTGTATTATTGGCTGACAGTCTCTCAATTTCACCAAACGCTAGCTCACACAATCAGTGTGAGGGGGAAAATGGATATACACTGATTTATTGACTTATTTATCCAGTAACGATAACATCCTCTGACGCTAAATGTCTGTATGAGGTCCATTTTACGTGAACATGATATGAGCAGAGCATAAGGAAATATAATGTTTTTTTTTGCATGGCACTGTAGCAGCTAAACCCATACAATGATAGCTTAGCTGTGATAGCTCTCCCCTTTGTTAGTGACCCCAAACTAGCCTAGTTAGAAAAGTTTAATATTTTATCTGTACGGAAATCCTACAAAGAATGACAACACCCAAGGCAAGTTTTATTATAACTCCAACTTTTTTGTCGTGTATGTTTGTAGGTTTGATAGGTTTTGAAAGTAAGGTGAAAGTAATTAGTAATCTGATTTTTTTTACATGCAGTAATCAGTAATGTAGTCACATTGCCGTTTTAAAGTAGTAATTAGTCATTTGTAGAGGATTATTATTATATATTTTTTTTTGAGTAACTTGCCCAAAACTGGTGAAGACTGCATTTGTTAAAAAGGGTAAACCCAGACGAAGACCAGAGAGCTGTCTATGGGAGAAAAATCTGAAGGTCATGTTGGAATTTGCGAAGAAATACCGAGACGAGCCACAAAAGCTCTGATGCCTTGTCCGAGTGTTTTCTGTGCATGTGAACAAAGCGTGGTTAGTATCAGGGTACCGGCGATCTCTCTCCGTAAAAACAGGCCGTTTGAATCATTTCCCATCTCGCACACTCCCACTGTATATCATGTAAATTACCCAGGAAAGAGTTAAGGTCTGATCTAAAAACATTATGTAACACCTTCCAGGAAGGATGACGGCTAAGCATGTGGGACTGAAGTGTATGTATGTATTTATTTATTTTTGCGCGACGGGATGCTGAATAAAAGTAACAGCAAACGCGACGTTATAATGATCATCTACACGAAGCAGTTTGTAGCGGTTTCCTTAATGACCTTCTCCTTGTGCAAACATGTTTCACTGTGGTGCTGAATGCCTGACCTCCGCCGCAGCGTACTTATATAGCTTATTAACACTGTGTCTCATTCACCCACACCAATAGTAGCTAACTTGTCTTGTCCTTCGGCATGTGGTAAATGGTAAATGTGCACTTATATAGCGCTTTTATCCAAAGCGCTTTACACTGTGTCTCATTCACCCATTCACAATATAGCAGAGCTGCCATGCAAGGTGCTAGCTTGCCATCGGGAGCAACTTGGAGTTCAGTGTCTTGCCCAAGGACACTTCGGCATTTGGAGTCACCCGGGCCGGGAATCAAACCGCCAACCCTACGATTAGTGGACAACCCACTCTACCACCTGCGCCACAGCCGCCCTTAGTGCTGTTCTCTGTTTTCTGCACTGTTTTGAGTTCTTTAAGCCACTGAAGGCCTCCACTTGTATACGGAGTTTTGTTTCCTCGGGTTGAAAGCACACAGAGCATTTCTGTTGTTATGAGTGATGCGGGATTATAGGAGTTAAATCCCCACTGTGTTATTTTTGGCATTGCAGGCTAATATTATTCATAGCTCTGGTTAGTAGTTATGAAACTCCAGAACAAACACAAGGCCACTGGAGAGTTATCTCTTTCACGAAGTCACACACTCTAAAGGCCATCCTGTCTCTCCTGTACTTTTCACCCCCCAGCTTTTCTGTATTTAGATAAAGCAGACACTGAGCATTTTATAGATTTGAAATGGGGGGGTGCAAGAACAGACGTTAAGTGAGCTCTCTTGTGAGATCTTGAAATGCCATTTCTACATAGCTCGGTGTCACGTAAGGGAAGATTAATTCTGCTCCGTAATGCTCCAAATATGGACAGGGTGACATGACGAAGATTCATGCATTTGTAGCATTAAAAAGACCATGCGGATGATGATGATGATGATGATGATGATGGTAAGAATCTGCGTTACTGCAGCCACTTGGGAAGTGCTGGAGGAAGGAATGGCAGTATTGGGTCAGATTGTGGCTGACGTCACAGCTTGGCCTGGCTTAATATAGCTGCTCAGCTGGAGTTGTCGTGCGCAGAGAAAGAGAGTCGCTAAGGCTGGGAGGACAGGACAGCATGTGAGAAAGAAAGCTGTCAGCTAATCATTTCCAGCATCGAGGTTCATGACAGACTAGGATGCTATTTATTTTCTCACGGTCAGCCTGCAGGCTTGGTGTTTCATTTATGCCTCGCTATCATTTCGGAGAATACCGTAAGCCTAGCGGATTTCTGAGCAACACGCGCTACACAGTCTTCAGCTGAAAGACTTTTTCATGAATGAATACGTCAGTATGTCCTATTTATAATAAGGTTAAAAAAAAACCCATTGAAAATTTTTTCTCAGATGGTTACACTTTTAGATGAGACATCCATCCACCCATTTTCTGTACAGTTTATTGTTCGCAGTGTGCTTGGAGCCTATCCCAGAGAATTCTGGGCATGAGCCAGGGAACACCTTGCCTACACGTGTGTGTACGTGTGTGTGTGTGTGTGTGTGTATATATATATATATATATATATATAAATGTGTGTGTGTGTATATATATATATATATATATATTACACACACACACACACACACACACACCCTGTCGAGGGTGTACCCCGCCTTGTGCCCAATGCTCCCCAGGATAGGCTGGGATTTATATATGTACACACATATATAAATAAAGATATATAAATAAATAAAGATATATATATATTAATAAATATGTAGTCATAAAATGGTTTATCTTTGAGATGATCTGAAATGAGGTCTCTGGTTTCGGTGTATAGTTTGGGGATCTCTGTATACATGAAGTAACTTCTGCTTGCTAGCTGGTATCTGGGGTTGAACTGCTGAAGCATTTGCTGGAATCCATGCTTTTTCTAACTTGATCCATGCATATGCATTCAGCAACTGCCCTATCCAGTTTCCTTTCTTCCATTCAGCTTTTAAACACTGAATGCAAGCAATAGTTTAATTCGCTGACATGGTCTAAAGTCGAAAAGATTTATTAAAACCATTAAAATAATTATGTAATCTAGTGACCTTCGGCTACATTTAGCTGACAGGACACGGGCTGAATGGTGATGCATTGTTGTCCATTAGGAGGTAGTGTATAACATTACAATGCGTTAGCATCGTTAACAAATAACTGTCAATCGCTAACATTACATGGAACATAACGTTAGCTGGTTTCATGGCTACAATGGCAGCTACCTCAAACAAACATAATATAGGACCCGTCTTTCAGTATATGGATTAGAAGTTTTACAGTTTCATTGACGTTAATATGACTTGAAACTCCTCACCTTGAATTCTTTGAAGAGATCGGGGTGCCTGTCTTTCAGGTGCTTTGCAAAAATTTGAGGTGTATCCTCCCTTTGTTTGAAGTGTACGATGGCTTTGTTTGCATCGTTTATATGCCCGGTTTTACCCGCCTCGAATGCGAAGTGTTTCCATATTCGACTCTTGCCTTTTTTCCTCTCAACGAGTTGGGGATGAGCTGAACTTGTCGCCATAGAAAAACTTTTAGAAAAACATAGATATGTAGTGCGTAGTAGTTTGTCTTTACCACTTGTGGACCGACTAAAACATTTGCGTGTATTTGCTGCACCCATTAGGTTCGGAAGAATCGTAACCTCTGTACTTTTGTTACATTCTGTACCAACCGAACTTTGGTACCTAAGTATCGGTTCTCGTGACAGGACAGACGTTTAACAGGACCGGTTCCACTCCGAACAGGCCTCGCCATGGTCGACCAAAGAAGTTGAGTGCACGTGTTCAGTGTCATATCCAGAGGATGTCTTTGGGAAATAGACGTATGATTGCTGCCAGCATTGCTGCAGAGGTTGAAGGGGTGGGAGGCATGGCTGTCGTCCCAGAAGGAAGCCTCTTCTAAAGATAATGCACAAGAAAGTCCGCAAAGAGTTTGCTGAAGACAAGCAGACTAAGGACATGGATTACTGGAACCATGTCCTGTGGTCTGATGAGACCAAGATAAACATATTTGATTCAGATGGTGTCAAGCATGTGTAGCGGAAACCAGGTGAGGAGTACAAAGACAAGTGTGTCTTGCCTACAGTCAAGCATGTTGGTGGGAGTGTCGTGGTCTGGGGCTGCATGAGTGTAGCCGGCACTGGGGAGCTACAGTTCATTGAGGGAACCATGAATGCCAACATGTACTATGACATTCTGAAGCAGACCATGATCACTATGCAGTATTCCAGCATGATAACGACCCCAAACACACCTCCAAGACGACCACTGATTTGTTAAAGAAGCTGAGGGTGAAAGTGATGGACTGGCCGAGCATGTCTCCAGACCTAAACCCTATTGAGCATCTGTGGGTCATCCTCAACTGGAAGGTGGAGGAGCACAAGCTCTCTAATATCCACCAGCTCTGTGATGTCCTCATGGAGGAGTGGAAGACGACTCCAGTGACAACCTGTGAAGCTCTGGTGAACTCCATGCCCAAGAGTGTTAAGGCAGTGCTGGAAATTATGGTGGCCACACAAAATATTGACACTTTGGGCCCAATTTGGACATTTTCACTTAGGGGTGTACTCACTTTTGTTGCCAGTGGTTTAGACCTTAATGGCTGTGTGTTGAGTTATTTTGAGGGGACAGCAAATTTACACTGTTACAGAAGCTGTACACTCACTACTTTACATTGTAGCAAAGTGTCATTTCTTCAGTGTTGTCACATGAAAAGATGTATTCAAATATTTATAAGAATGTGAGGGGTGTACTCACTTTTGTGAGTCATTTGCATTAAAAAATACGATTTCTTTTTTATTATCAGCCTATATTTTTAGATTTGGTGGTGATATTTTTAGATTTAATGAATAAACTAATCACTGCTGGTGAATGTAAAACCAGTAGAATAAAATGTTAATCCAGCACATGAATACCAGGCGGGTAGATGCTAAACCATTCTGCGTAAAAGGTTGGCGGTAGAACTCCGGTGGGACACGGACGGGGTAAATATTTGCATATTTCAGGGTTCAGGGTTGCCAGAATGAACGCTGTGTTGTTTAAATAGAGTGTAGTTGAGAATTTGTACAAGCCTTAAAGAACCAAGCAAGCTCCAGATTGTTTTAATGAACAGACATTAACATACATTTACACTGATTCATTTAGCAGACTCTTTTATCCAAAGCGACTTACAAGATTTTCTTCTTTTTTTTCCTTCTTATTACAGACATGCAGCCTACTTAAACATGTGGTTTGACACAGTTTGCCCTGTTCTTTGTTTTATATTTTTGTTAATTCTCCACTGCTCCTTTCTGCTTCTGTTTTCAGAGCAAAGTTAAGAACTAATACACACACAAGAATGCCACAGAGCAAAGCATGTGCGTGTGTGTGTGAGAGAGAGAGACAGGAAATCTCTGAGTGTGATGTGAAATGAGTGTGATTGTGCCACTTTGAGTGAAGCGTAGTGTGATGAATAAGGTGTTTCAGAGCATATTTGCTCCGGGATGCAGGCATCGTTTGAACTGATGCAATGTGAAAAGGAACAGCAAATGGATGGGGGGGGAATGTGGGCAGCGTAAGTAAGATTTCAGACCAGGCTTCATTTAACAAGTTTGCATTTCAGGCGTGTGGCGTTTCTTCTCCACTGCTTTGGTGATAGAAAAGGCAGTGATGTGCGATGCATCATTTTCTTTTCTCTGAGTAGGTGTGGCAGTGAATGATGAATCTTCTGAAGTTTGATCCCCTGCTAAGGTGCTGTGGGAGACACCTGAAAAAAGTTCGATGTGAGGTTAAAGATTCAGCATTATAATTGGAGAGTCTGAGAGTTCATCAGCATTATGATTGGAGAGTCTGAGTTCATCAGCATTATGATTGGAGAGTCTGAGAGTTCATTAGCATTATGATTGGAGAGTCTGAGTTCATCAGCATTATGATTGGAGAGTCTGAGAGTTCATTAGCATTATGATTGGAGAGTCTGAGAGTTCATCAGCATTATGATTGGAGAGTCTGAGTTCATCAGCATTATGATTGGAGAGTCTGAGAGTTCATTAGCATTATGATTGGAGAGTCTGAGAGTTCATCAGCATTATGATTGGAGAGTCTGAGTTCATCAGCATTATGATTGGAGAGTCTGAGAGTTCATTAGCATTATGATTGGAGAGTCTGAGTTCATCAGCATTATGATTGGAGAGTCTGAGTTCATCAGCATTATGATTGGAGAGTCTGAGAGTTCATTAGCATTATGATTGGAGAGTCTGAGTTCATCAGCATTATGATTGGAGAGTCTGAGTTCATCAGCATTATGATTGGAGAGTCTGAGAGTTCATTAGCATTATGATTGGAGAGTCTGAGTTCATCAGCATTATGATTGGAGAGTCTGAGTTCATCAGCATTATGATTGGAGAGTCTGAGTTCATCAGCATTATGATTGGAGAGTCTGAGAGTTCATTAGCATTATGATTGGAGAGTCTGAGAGTTCATTAGCATTATGATTGGAGAGTCTGAGAGTTCATCAGCATTATGATTGGAGAGTCTGAGAGCTCATCTGCATTATGATTGGAGAGTCTGAGAGTTCATCAGCATTATGACAGGAGAGAGTATTGGAAAGTTTATTATTAAAATGTATTAAATGTAATGGTCTTGGGCGTGACTCAGAAGATCAGAGATCAGAATGCACTTGTGTTCATTTAGTAACCAAGAAAACAAGTAAAAATATTCTTATATATTCAGTTGCTTATAAATCCAAACATTTCTACAGACTGCAGTTACATATAATGTATTCAGTCAGTACTTTTCTAATCACTTCTGCTGTTCTCCTCCTCGTCCTGTCCACTGACATGCCCTAGGGTTTTGTGGTGGAATTCTGTCTCTCTCTCTCTCTCTCTCTCTCTCTCTCTGTTCTCTCTCTCTCTCTCTCTCTCTGTCTCTCTGTCTCTCTCTCTGTCTCTCTCTCTGTTTCTCTCTTCTCTCTCTCTCTGTCTCTCCCTCTGTCTCTCCCTCTGTCTCTCCCTCTGTCTCTCTCTGTCTCTCTGTCTCTCTCTGTCTCTCTCTCTGTCTCTCTCTCTGTCTCTCTCTCTGTCTCTCTCTCTGTCTCTCTCTGTCTCTCTCTCTCTCTTTCTCTTTCTCTCTGTCTCTCCCTCTGTCTCTCTCTCTCTCTCTCTCTCTCTCTCTGTGTCTCTCTGTCTGTCTTTCTCGCCGACTCTCTGATTCTTTCTCGGTCTCTCACACACACATACACAGAGTTAGATTGACAGCCAGAGTGCATTCACAGTGAGGGAGAAATAAACTCTGTGTGCTTACTAATCCCAACAGTAATTATTACCTACCCAGCTCTCGCAACGTGCATTACAGTCTAAAAGCAGTTTCAGGCTTTGCATTAAGTTAGATTTCTAAAAATCCCTCTTGTAGACTCGCGTCTTACAGAAGTAACATTTTTATCCTGAATTTCCATTGGTCATCTTTCCATCCATCCATTTTCTGTACCGCTTATCCTTCCTAGGGTCGCAGGGAGCCTATACTAGGGGATGTGGGGCATTAGGCGGGGGACACCCTGGACAGCTTGAGAACCCATCGCAGGGCACGATCACACACACGCGCACACACACTCTGCACAATTTAGAAATGCCCACCAGCCTACAACGCTTGTCTTTGTACTGGGGGAGGAACCGGAGTACCACAGGGGGTTGGTGGGAATCGAACCCCCAACCCTTGAGGTGTGAGGCAAATGTGCTAACCACTAAGCCCCCATGCCCCCTATTTTAGGTGTCTATAAAGGCATGCAGCAGAATAATCCAGAAGCTGGAGTTTATTTGAAGGGAGGTACTTCAGTTGAGCAAGTGTCTCAGCTCTTGTTCAGCTCAGAGAGATGAGTAGTAGGTGTATTTCTGATTCATACTCCTCTGAAGAGCTGGGAGAAGAGAAGTGCAGACCTGGGCTCGAGTCAGTTCCTTTCAAGAACTCCTAAATGGAGAGAGTTATGGACATGGAGTGCTTATTGTGATCAGTTTATAGTTTAACAAGTCTTTATTTATTTAGTCTCATCCTGGGCATTTGAAGCTGTTGCTGTGGTGAAGTTTCAGGCCCTGTTTACACTAGTGCGTTTTGTTTTAAAACACATAACTGTTCTGTCACGCATGCTTTTTCTGCGTGTGCAGTATGGAGGAAACAGGAGAGTGGTACGCCTGCCGGCCCAATTTATGAGCGGCCCACCGGGAATATTCCCGATTATCCCCATAAGCTACTCTGATGGTTATGATCCATCTTAAAAATGATGCACGCGTCGACGTCCAGGCATCGCATCAACACATTGAATCGCCGGTTATTTGCACACAGGACAGAGGCAGGATCTGAACCCCCAACCCCAGAAGTGCGAGGCAAACCACTAACCTCCATCACAAACCACTCGAGGCATATGACTATCCATCCATCCATTTTCTGTACCACTTATCCTCTACACCAGCGGCCCCCAACCTTTTTTGCGCCACGGACTGGATTAATATCAGACAATATTTTCACGGACCAGCCTTTAAGGTGTGGCGGATAAACACAACAAAATAAAATGATACAACCGGCATAAAAACTGGGGTATTTTTTAAAAATATAATAATAAACGTGAATCCAATGTGAAATCGCAGCTTTATTAGCAGCGTCCTGGTAACATCACGCCAACAACATAGCATGAGTAACATCCGCTCTACCCCTTAACGTATCACGACCGAGACAAGCATCTTGACTTGTGCCAAGAGCGAGTTGTAGACAGATGTGACGGAGAGAATCCGGTCATTTTTCAAAATAAAACATAATTCAGACTCCGATAATAAACAAAACGGAAATAATGCAAGTTATTTATTCTTCTTGTGCGGCCCGGTACCAAATGACCCACGGACCGGTATCTGTCTGCGGCCCGGGGGTTGGGGGCCCCTGGTCTACACTACTCCAGCGTTTTCAATCCTATACTTTTGGAAACGCTGAAGACCCCGTTTTATTTTGAGAACTCCGCGCTCACGTTTCAGTGTAAACAAACCAAAACGAAGACTTTCGAAAACGAAGGCGTGGCTTCGCCCATATTCACGACCTGATTGGCTCTTCTGGATCATTGCCTATTCTTCCCTGATTCGTCAAGCCCCTATCATATGACCATTACGCTTGATCATATACACAACAACACGGAGACTGAACCGCAAGCTTTGGTGGCTTTATCATTCTTAGCAGCCACTGTGCAGTTAAATTCTGTATTTTATATATTTCTGTCGAGCTATGATTAGAGCAATCGGAATCAAAGCTATACATTGGTGTAAAGATTCAGGCCACGTCTGTTGTGTGAATAAACAAATAGTAATAAGAATCCTAATGGGCGACTGCTATTTTAGAGAAAGCACTGTTTAAAAAAACAAAAAGAATACAAAAGAAGGTAATCTGTGACCTGTAACCTGAAGGTGTGTGAAGGAAAGGACTGTTGTCAGTAAATAGTGTGCGTAGTTATGGGTGTGAGAGTACACAGCCACAGAGTACACTGTTATCAAAGCCTCGCCTTCGCGCGCTGTGATTTGGTGTCCATGTAGACCCTCGGACATTCAGCCGTCATCCATCACCGATAACGAGCCTTGTGTTTTTGTCAGCTTTCGTAACACTAGCCACGGGTGTGAATGTACGTGTGTGTGTGAGTCAGGGACTGATAAGACGTTGACAGAAGAGAGTCTGAGCTCTGTGGCTCTGTGTGCATACGTGTGAGAGAAGACATTGTGAAATATAATATCCGTTGATGGGTGAGGAACCTTTTGGCTTTATTGCCTTCACAACGAGGGCACGAACAGTGTTCTAGCTCGTCACAGCGGTGTAACGAGACACAAAATCCCAGATCGGTTTTGTATTGAAAGATCAATACAGCAAAAAGAAAAAGCAGTGCCTGAACATGAAATGTGCCTAAGATTTGATAAAAATGATGTCGTCTTAATACGGGACTTTTTCTGATACTGCAAAAAATAAGTATTGCTTGAATATTAAAGCTGTAATTAAAGTTAGTGTGGGGGGGGGAATGAATATGCACCAATTAAAAAAAAAAATTATAATCATTTTTTTTTTTTTTACCAGTAAAGTGGTTACCAGTAACATCCTCTGACGCTGAGCAGGAAAACAAGCTGTGTAAATGTCTATATGAGGTCTAAGTTACGTGAACATGATCTAAGCAGAGCATGAGCAAAGATAATGTACTTTGCATGATAAACTCATACAATGTTATTTTAGTTGCACCTCCCCTTGGCTAGCGACACTAAACTAGCCTAATCTTGTGTTAGACAGCCAAAAGGTTTTATATTTTATCGCTCTGGTAGTCCTGCAAACAGCGATAACACCCGAGGCAAGTTTTAAGATAAATCCTGGACTTTCTGTCCAATTATCACATTTTTTAAAGCAATTAGCCCTCACATGCATCGAAAACAGTCTTCATGGACAAGAATCTGGGCTCAGCCCTGGATGATTAACTGTCCAGCTACTGAGAGGTGAAACCTCTATCCCTCTGGACCTCACTCTCTCTGCATATCTGTGTCTTTCTCAGGTGAACTTTGTGGTCTGCCAGCTCTTCGCCCTGCTCACGGCCTGCTGGTTTCGGCTGTATCTGCACCCCAGCAAGACCAGTCCCTTTATCCGGCATGTCGTGGCCACACTGCTGGGCTTCTACCTGGCCCTCTTCTGCTTCGGCTGGTGAGAAACGCTTTGTGTCCATCTGTGTCCGTGCCTCAGGCGTTATCGGACTTTGAGAATGTTCTGTGATTTGTAGCACTTATGGGTCTTTTCTAGCTGCCATAAATTCATAAAACACCGATATGGGATGTCAGGAAAAAAAACCTACCTTTATATAATTCCTCATATTCAGTTTTCCTCAGGGATCAACTTCAGGTCAAGAATGCTAATTTCAAGTCAGTAAAGGTTATTCGATATTGACACCTTCGACTCTAAAAGTCAGCTGGGAGAAATCTCTCGGATATATGTACAACTGGGATTGATTTAATTTCGCGTTAACTTTTTAGAATTTCTATACATAAAATGTAAATTATTGATGAAGCTATTAATTAGAGCTGCAACAACTAATCTATAAAATCGATAATAATCGATTATGAAAATCGTTGTCAACGAATCTCATTATCGATTAGTTCGTCTGCACGTGGTACATTTACTTATTACGTCAACGTTCTGTTATGAAAACACGCCTTCGGAAAGTAGATACTAAGTAGATAAATTTGTGTCCCAAATGACGTACTGTACACTTACACTATACATTATGTACTCTACAGTCTAGTGCAGTGTTTCCGCGGACCCCTAGTGGTCAGTGGTGTAATTGCTGAGGGGCCGTAGGAATGTTTTAAAAATGTTCAAATAATGTATCAAAATATATTCAAATGAGATGTTTTAAAAGTAATCAATTTGGTTATTCACATGCATTCACAAATATCCCGTTAGCTGAGCTGGCGATCGTTCATTGATGGATTTATTTAAAATGAAATGAGTTGCAAAAACCTACGAGTGGTAGACAAGTTCAAGTGTCGCATGGATGGATAAAATGAACATCAGATGATTCAGAGAGTCAAATTAAATGTCGCAACAGCAGTAAAATGTAATTGAGGCAAATGGTATTTGAACCAGTCCCTGGGGAATGACTGGTTCTATCAATCCACCAGGGATTGCTAGGACTGGAGAATTCAGTTCTGTTTGTGCATCCATAAAAAGTAATACACAAATATATTTACAAATATTTATGTATTACTTTTTATAGCACTGAATTAATCTACAGTCCTGAATAAGTACTGTATATATTCTAGTGTGTGTCTGTGGGTATTGGGTTCTTTTCAGTCTTATATAACTGGACAAACAGCTGTGTAAAGCTCGAGTCTGAAGTTTGTTTGTAAAACTCAGTTTGTGGATTTTTATAGAAAAAAAAAATGGACTTTAAGTTTGCCGATTAACCATTAATCGATTAATCATCCGATTAACCGGTTCATTGAAGAAAAAAAAAACCGACCAACTAATTGATTATGAAAATAATCGTTAATTGCAGCCCTACTAATAGTTAAAGAAGAGTTCTGTTGCTTTGGTTCGTTTTCAATATTACTAGTACAAAAGGAATATCTGCGCATTGCAGATGCGAAATACTCGAAAATGACGAAAAATCTCCAATGTCGGGACGTTTGTATGCTCCTGCCACTATATCTGTTCAAGTGTCGCAATATCTCCGGAACGAGCGTTTGAATGTTTTTAAGATAAGATAAGGTGTAGTTTTTGTTAATCCCCTGTAGGGGAAATTCAGGAGATTAATACGGGATTATGATCGTAACCAGCAGCTGGACTGATTAGTTTTTGGAACTGATCCAAACAGCGGTCAGGTGTCCTGAAATAGTTTTTCATCAATAGCTTGCTTAACTTCATGGTTTCATACAAAGATGTTCCTGACACCTTCATGTTCAGGAACTCAAGCTCATTTACTGGCTATCTAGGATTTTGGCCATCTGTCTGTCTGGAAATTTGAGTTAGTGCAAGATCTCCAAAGTAAGTGCTTAAACGTGGACTTATCTTTGCTGCCTCCAGATGAACAGACTGCATTTTGGCATCGATCCAAAAATGGTCCAAGTATAGCACTGTGTAAAAGTCTTAGGCACACGATTTTGTTTAAGTACAGACTATGTTATAGATTTTTATTTTAGGAGTTCTACATTATCGTAGGGTTCGATTCCCAGCCCACATGACTCCACGTGCCGAAGTGTCCTTGGGCAAGACTGCAGACCATTTACCATTTAGTTTTCCAGCACAAAATGAAATGTTGGGGAAAAATGTTTGTAAACCAAGCAGAATATTAAGTGATAAGAGACACTTTTCAGACAAAAAACACAATGAAGGCTGCTGGGTTTTTTCTGCAAAAATAAGAAGCGAGTGCTACAGTCAAAGTCTCCAGAAGAACCGTGTCTGGTTCTGCAAGATGCTCAGAAAAACTTCCAGCTCATTTCCTTCTAAAACTGCACATATTAATAGTACCTGAGACTACTAATTTTTTTAAGCAAAGGATCATCATACCACATATTGACCTTTTTTTTAAATTTATTACTGTTTATTGGTTTTTATGGTGTTTTTTTTGTTGTTTTAAATGTAGAAACATTTAATTTCATTATTTTTGAAGGCGTCTTTGCTCCACAGCATTTATTTGTATGTGTGTAAGACTTTTGCACAGTACTGTATATCAGCTAGAAATAAGAATGAATAGACTTCTTAGCAGCAGCGGTGTCTGTCGACACAGTTGGCGTTGAGTTCACCTCGATTTAAATGACCATCCGCCTGACCATCATAACCATATGTGTATTTTAAGCATCCCATTCCAGATTTAATAAATTTTTGCTGTTGTAATATAATATCCTCCACTTTTCTGGGAAGCTGTGGGGATTTGCACATTGAGCCACAATAGCAATAGTGAAGGTCTGGCACTGATAGCAGGTGAGGAGGTGTTGCGGGGGGTTGAGGTCAGGACTCTCGAGTTCTTCTACTCTAAGCTTTGCAAACCATGTCTTCATGGAGCTTGCTTTGTGCACAGGAGCATTGTCATGCTGGAACAGATTTGGGCCAGTCAATGTGAACTATAGCTTACGGAGACATCCTAGACTGTTATGTGCTTCAAATTTGTGGCAACCGTTTGGGGGCGTTCCACATGCTGTATGGGTGTGATAGTTTCTATTAATCATGCCATTTAAATGCCATACGATGTTTCATCGGCTCACTTGTTTTGTTGAAAGACGCAGCTTTATATTTTCACACAGCGTAGTGTGCGGTGTGGTTTTGCATCGTCGACATGCACTAGGGTTAGGGTGCGGGTCCCAGTACACGTTTCGCAAACTGTCCCAAAGTCTGGCAAACTGTGACCTGTGAATTCGTATTATACTTACTGTGCGCACATCACTGCAAGCGACAAGCGCAAACTTCAGTGTATATTGGATGATGGCCAGTGTGTCTAGTAGCTGCCAATTAACCTGTTCTTCTGTTTGTCAGTATCCGATAACGTGCCCAGCCAGCATCACTTTCCGCTGCAGGTCAATGTGACACAGGTCATGTCAGGAATTCCATGTTGCTTCATCGACTGAGTTCCGCAGTGGACGCGTTTCACTTCCTTATTGAAGGCGGACAGTTAAGCAGTCATGATGGCATGGTTATAAAGCATCTGCCTGGTCATTTCCAGACTCCATTTTGTTTGTAATAAAGGAAAACAAAACCATGAAATCTTTTTGTGTAGAAGAAGAAAAAAAACTCTCCGAGCTATATCTGAGCTTTTTTTCGTATTTAACCCATTCATCAATGTTCCATACCGCTTATCCTACACAGGGTCACAAGGGGAGCCTATCTCTGTGTAGGAGTGTATCCCAGGGAACTCTAGGCACAAGGCAGGGGAGACTCTGGACAGGGTGCCAACCCATTGCAGGGCACAATCACACACTTATTTACACACTACAGACAATTTAGAGATGCCAATCAGCCTACACCGCATGTCTTTTGGATTTGGGGAGAAGACCGGAGTACCTGTTGGAAACCCCCAGAAGCACAGGGGGGGACGTTCAAACTCCACGCACGCTGGCGGGATTCGAACCCCCAACCCTGGAGGTGCGAGGCAAACGTGCTAACCACTAAGTCACCATGCCCCCCCATCTTTTTTTTTCAAATTATTATTATTATTATTCTTTAAAATGGGTTAAAGCCTCTTGCTTTGGGCTGGGTTGTGCTTGCATGAACCTGCTGGAGATTGAAACATCCCCCTGCTGATCCTCTCTCCAGGGCTTGCATATTACACTATGAAATGCTTGTTTCTCCTGATGCACAGCTGCAGGTGGGTTCACCTCCCAATACAACGAGGCGAAGCAGGGAGCCAGGGAGTGGTCAGCATTTGTGAAGTTCGCCTCCTTCTGTGAGATTTCTGTGCTACTGAGGATGTTCCGGGGCAATGGCACTGCTTTAGTTCAGTGAAGTAAATGAAAACTGAAAGGATCGTAGCATTCGTGGCTGCAACGGTATGATGCAACTACTCGTGTTTCAACCGAAATTACCCGGAACAATTCGTCCCAGGAACCTTTTTCAATTTTCCTCCAGACCTTATGTTGTCTGTGTTTCCATCGCGGTCTAAAGTACCATGAAGATTAGGCAGATTAGTCCGGTGATGTATGACTGCGCACGACAAGCCCTTAGCGAGGTTATGAAGCCTTGAAGTATGCTACAATCAAACTGATTATTAACACAAAATAAACTGATTTTAATGATGTAAAATGTTTGCTCAGCCCATAAAAACATGTAGAATACAAACCTCTGTAACAATAGAGTTTACTACAACCAAACTGGTGGACTAGTGGTTAGGATTCGGCGCTCGACCCGGGTTCGATTCTCGCCACGGAATGAATTTTTATTATTTAAAAAAAATCTTTGGATCAAGGTTCGTGTTTTAAAAATGGACAGCCTATTTTCTTATATCTGATAACGACACTGCAACAACAAGCAGAGGAGGAGGAGATTCAAGCTGTGCTGCTGTCGATTGTGATGTGTTACTTTGCTAAAGAAGTAATTGACAAAACGCTGGAAAATAGACGAGCAGTTGTAGTAAGGTGGATTCAGGATGCTCGTAATGCTAGTAAGCAAACGGATTTTATCAGCTATTGCTGATGCCCAGCTCGCTTAACCCACTTGTCGCCGTTTCCAGTTCCCGCTGTATTTCATCCTGGGAATAAATCCTTAAAAAGGCCTGACACGCGTCGTCGGTCCATCTGTCGTATTTTTTTTTTAGAAGCTCCATTTTGTTGATTCAAACCAATAAACAACGGTTACTGTACGCACAGCAGCAGAACTTATAAATGCTGTGTGCAATCAACCAATCAGCATGTTCAGCACACAAAGTTCCTGGCTTTTCAAAAAGCATCGTCTCCTGAGTAAGGATTTTGCGAGGGCTAAATGTTTTTTTAGACCTCGGTCCCTGCGGTGGAAACTACAAGAGTTCCTAGTTCCTGGGGAAAGTTCCTGCAGTGAAAAAGCAGCAAAATATGAAATTTATTAACCATGTAGTAACCCATATCAGCTCGATGCACATGAGCAGTGAAGTCACATGTAGGTCAAATGACAGAAATGCGTGGTTATCTATCACAAGATTTTGCGATCAAGAATGAATCACACTTTAGATACTATTGCTCAATGGATGAAAATCTCACCTTTGCCCAAGTGTATAGTCTCGGTTTGTCAGTATTTGAGCCCTGACCACAGAAGAACGAATCTGAGTCAGTGTGAAACAGGAAGTAACTGGGAAAGCACAAGTGTTGCATTACTCAATCCGTGGGTACTGCGGAACTTACGAAATCCATATTTTCATCATGATTTGACATCCTTGTGGTTTTTTTTTTCTTTCTTTCCCTTTTGTAATGTTTTTATTTCAATTCCAGTTCTATAACAACTGCCTGTCAAATCTGTCTCTGTTACTGCGGAGATAAAGTCCATCTCTACAGCGGACAATCATTACATTTCTGATGGCCACAATGCCAACGTGCATGTAACACCAGTCTCAAAAACCAGATGTACAATTATGTCGTGAGAAAAACGGCTTTTGTTGTGCCGTGATCACGAGAAAACAACAACAAAAATGCATGGTCGCTTATGGCTTCCGCACTCTTCAGTTCAATACGTAAATTTTTTTCTTTCATTTATATTTTTAGCCAGTTAGAAGCGATTAAACCAGGGGTGTCCAATCTTATTCGGAAAGGGCCGGTGTGGGTGCAGGTTTTCATTCCATCCAAGCAGAAGCCACACCTGAATCTGTTGGAAGCCACGATAAACAGGTGGAATCAGGCGTGGCTCCTGATTGGTTGGAATGAAAACCTGCACCCACACCGGCCCTTTCCGGATGAGATTGGACACCAAACTGTTTAGTCCAGAGAATAATTTTTTACACCCATTAAGTGAAATCACAGTGTGCCTCTCTTTGTCGTAGCATTTGTGTAAGGCTGGGGAATGTTTACTACGCTGACTCAGAGTCTCGATCTGTTCATCACACGCTGTTCATGGACATGAATTGTCCTCTGTTTTGTGTAGGTGTGATTAGTACGACTGTGATGTCCTTTTGTCAGCCAGTTCCACGTTCTCATTATGCCATCTAGAAGCACCGAGCAGGTTTGATTGTTCCTGAACGCGTGGTGATCGATTCTGCATGGGTTTATTGAATCTAGCGGTCCTGCTGCAGTGGCTTCTGGATGTGTTCCGGTTAAAAGGACCGGCAAACGTGTTTCCGCTCCAAGCTAGCATTAATTTGTGTTTTTTTTTTTTTTGTGTGTGTGTGTTCTTTTTCTCCGCAGGTATGCTTTACACTTTCTGGTTCAGAGTGGACTCACGTACGGTATCATGATCTTCACTGGGGTGGAGCACATGCACAGGTAAGAACTTCCTCAGATCATCATCACTAGTAAAGCTGGGTAAGGTGTGGAATTTTTTTAAAGACGGCTACAAATAATAAAACCTTGACTTCTATACCCATATCACAGTGGCACAATTTTGTTTTGGGGTTTTTTTTTTTTTGTCGTTTTGTCTGTGGACACGTGAATATCATACCCATATGTGCTTTTTTTTGGACAGCCCATTCCAGATTGTGCAACCCCCCTTTGCTGTTATAATAACTTCCATTCTTCTGGGAAGGCTTCCCACTAGATTTTGGAGCGTGTCTATGGGGATTTGTGCTCATTCAACTCCAAGAGCATTGCTGAGGTTCTTCACTGATGTTCGGCGAGGAGGTGTTGAGTGGGCTTGAGGTCACAGTTCTGTGCAGGTCACTGCTGGACACATGCTGGAACAGGTTTGGCCCCCTATGAACTGACTGTGTGCTTCCAACATATGTAGAAGACCCACATATGGCTATGATGGTCAGGTGTAAACATACGTTTGGCCATATACTAGTGCGTTATGGTTGTGTTCTCGGATTTTCTGATGAGCAGGGAAGTTTTATTAAAGATTAAAAGAAAGTTCTAACATCAAATGCAGTATGAATATTATTAGAAATTAGGTCAGTTTTGCAAAAGTGGCCACTTGTGGAAGTGTTATATTCATGACAAAATTAGATTTATTTTCCCCAAATCATGATTCCTAATCACCAGTGGTTCTAAACCTTTCAGAGTGGGTAGGGTTTATTTTCCTAAGTATTTGAACACTTTCTGGAGGCATTTCTGCTAATGGGTTTCTCTGAAGTGTAAAATCCCGTTCGCCAGACTGCAAAATGATTTGAGTCCTCCCCTTCCCCGAAAATTATTTTGCTGCCCTGTATGAGCTAGAAATAGCTGGCTGGAAAACTGTTCCCGCTATAATGTGTAATTTTGTGTTTTGCCCGGAAAGGAGATGAGACGGCTCCTCTACTAAGAGAACGGGAGTGCAGGTTCATTCGTGGAGAATGAACCCTGTTTTATGAAAGTGCAACTATTATGCTTTGGGAAATATTACCTATCATGTAGTGTGTTATATAACCGTTTGTCATTTGTAAAAAGTCTGCAAAGTTTCAAAAATCAAAGCGCACATCAAGCAGAGTTCTTGACTCCTAAAAGAAGGAACTGATTCTGAACAGCTGAAATGAGTCGTCAGTAATTCCAGACTTACTTCCTGCATTAACCTACGTAGGTCTTCATCGGCTGCACGCTGACAGCGGTAGACCAATCACAACAGACTAGGACATCTGACCAATCAGAGCAATGCTCTCTGAAAGGAGGAGTTTAGAACGAATCGTTTAGAATGGATCATTTAATGAGTCCTTTGTGACGCTAGGGGGTAAAAGCTAATGCTGCATATTAAATTATGAGCACATTAAAGTGTGTTTTGTCCTCGTATGCATGTAAATCTATTGTACGAGACCTTTTAAAACAAAGTTAGGCAAGTTTCAAAACCCATAATAGCTTTAAGTTCCATGTACCCCATTAGAAATACTAATTAGCAATTTTGGAATCAGATATTAAGATGAGTACTGTACTCTGATCTCTCTAGCAGCAACATGTTCATGCAAAGTCTCAGCATAACAAAAGGAGTTGTATTTCTGCGACCAGCTGTTTCATTTGTTTTATTATCACGAACGAGATATTTTATGAAGCATACTTGTGATGGGATTAGAGCTGCAACAACTAATCGATAATAATTATCGATTAGTTGGTCTGCGTGCGGCACGGGGGAGATTTACTCATTACTTTACTTCGAAAACACGCTTCGGAGAATGAATACTAAAGTTGTGAGACAAATAACGTACTATACACTTACACTATGCACTATATATTCTACCGACTAGTGTGTGAATTTTAGAAAGTTAATATCATCTAAAATGGAACACTAGCGGGTTTTTACTAACCGGAAGTATAAGCCGCTTCCTAGTCGACGGCGCATGATGTCATACGCACCCAATGTGACACCGCTAGCTTTAGCAGATACCCAGAGTCACCGACTTTCTTCAGTTTACTTTCTGTCAGCGTCACCTTTTATTCCCAACATGACCTCAGTTTCCATCAGACAGAGCCGAAATCATCACGTGACTGAGGAAGAAAGTGTGCGACCTCTAAGTTTTCTAAGGTGGGGTGGGGGGCATTTTATATTAAACACCGTGAAGATTGAACTTTATAAAGCGGAGTTTGTGTAGCAGGGAAGCACGACAGTGGTGCTGGCGCGAGCTGCTTAAACGGTTTAGTTTAATGTAAGTTTGTCATTATACGTTGTATCAGTGTAAATTCTGTTGTTTATTATAATGGAAGTGATGTGTTAGTAACGAGGCCACGTTGCTCCTCACGTGCGGTGTAGATGTGGTGATAGAGTGGGAGCGCGAGGAAGATCTGTAATGTCTAATTAAAACCCTGATCAAAAGTAAAAAATTTTCATTATGGTTTTATATGTAGTCTGTTTTGTTGAGCTGATCCACTGTTCCCTAAAGGAGACCTGAGTGCAAAACTATGTGGTATTGCAGTCCTAAGGCCATAGCAGCAACCGAGGTCCATGTGAAATTGAGGTCCAAAAACATTCCCATGGCACTTCAGGCGGCACCGTCCTCCGCAGTCTCCAGGCTGCACTGCTTGGGGTCGTCGTCAGTAGCAGAATGTAGACTCCAGTTGATGAGAACTCCTTCCAGAGGTAGATCATGAGGATGGATCAGGCAGGTCCGGAGAGCAGAAAGGGTCAGGATCACTTGCATTTGCATGATCTCATGTGTGGCTCTAAAGAAGGAGAGAGGGAGAGATTGTTAGGTATGCTTACTATCCCATAATGGATAAGACTGTGTAATCTGCGTAAAAAAAAATCAAATCTATTCATGGTAATAGACAGCTCATATTGTCTGAAGTCTAGACATAACTTTGTAATGAGCAAAGTCCCAGACGTGTTCAGATGCCATTGCACTGAGGAGGAATGGAGTGCTGTGTACAGACATTATTGGACACAATAACAGCGCAGGACCTCAGTAGTTTACTCAGGGGACACTGGTGCAGTGGAAAAAGGCAAGGAAATTGAAGAGAGTGTAAAGCCAGAGCAAGAGAATGCTTAAAGCATCGCTATGATCAATGGTGCAGAAAATAGAATTTGTTTGAGAGGCTCAGGTTACTTGCCGGTCACTGTTCCCATGGTGTTCAGTAACTTAACGATCACTATAGCTACCTTGGTGTTAGTTAATCTGCCATGAAGTGAGTAGATCATGATGTAACGATTCAAACTAGTAGGAATATTTCCCCCTTTTTGGGCTGCGTTCACATGTTTAATGTGGCACAAGTCTGATTTATTAATTTTTTTCAGGAGAATGTGGACGCGAAACTCCAAACTTTTCAAATCAGACCTGAACCTCTTTCATATGTGGTAGTAGATTGGACACATATCCAATATGTGACCATGCGCCACGATGGGAACGTTCAGATCGGAATTCATGGAGCTTTAGGCATCATGGGAAATCAACAGCGGAGGACGGCAACGGTGTTGTGTTGCCATTTGGTAACAATTAATTTATCGCTAATTTTTTTGATAGGCAATAATACAAAACTATTATTTCCTATGTAACCGGGAAATGGGGCTTTAACTTTGACATAACCACAACAAAAGATTATGAGAAAGTGCTGTTCGCAATCACACGACATGGTGAAGGTCATTCTCGGAGGGCTCTCAAAATTTGATACATTTTTCAATATTTCGACACAACTACGTAAAGGAATAAATGTAAACACTACCTGAGATATGCTTGCATTTGTTTGTCATTTAAACCAGTGGATCTCAACTGGGGGGGCGGAAGGGGGGCGAAAATTGTTTTCAAGAAAAAAACAGACGGGGCATGATTTGTGTACTCTGTGTATTTTATTGCATTTCAACTAGAATGCGAATGTAAATGAAAAACCTTGCGTTCGATCAGTCTCTGTATTTTCTTTTGGCTGGGGAGAGGCGGAGCTTAGCCTCCCTTTTTATCTAGCTGTCAGTGCAGTGTTAACAACTTGGAGACTTTTCAGACCTCTGGTGACTTTGATTAAAACAAGTATATATTTTGAGTATTTTGTTAAATTTTAAAATGGAATTGTTGCCATATGGCAACAACGTGATAATGGAGCTGTGGTATGTGCATTCATGAATTGGGGCTGTTCATCCATCCCATTCAGTGGAATTGTGGGAAAATTGGTCATTTACATGATATTTAGGGAAATGAATCAGTTGCTATCGGAACTGAATAGTAATCGAAACAGTTGCCCAAGTAATGGTCAATAGTGCGTCCAAAAAAACAAAACAACAACCACCCCAAACATGGCTTCCAGTATAAACGCTCCAACATTTCAGGCTCTTCTCTTGTACCCACACATCACTCAGCACAGCAGTGCCAGCAATAGGAACAACAAAAACAGCACCGCAAACCATCTGGCATCCCCCTCCCCCCCTCTTTCTCTTTCTCTCTCTTTCTCTCTCTCTTTCTCTCTCTCTCTTGCTCGCTCGCTCGCGCCTGCTCGCCTTAATCATATACAGCTGAAGAGCTGTTTGCTGAACTCCAGTGCAAATTGTTGATGCAGGCGTGGGCTTACTAGCTACGTTCATTTGCTGCTCCTACTATGATGGAATGTGCGAATGTGGTGCGTTTCAGAAGAAAGTTGTGTTCACATTACCGATGTTGCCAAATAGTAGCCGCTTGTCAGCTTGTAATAACTTGACATTCCTGGTAAACTGAAGCTGCTCTTGATGTACCCTGGTCACGTCCGCGTCGCTCAGTTCTACCAGATGCAGCGTGGGTGCGGTTTGTAGATGGAATGTATAGATGGGCAGTAACGCAAACGCTTTTGACATTATGTGAAGTATTTAGATAACACCGATGCATTCATGCATTTGTACTGTGTAGCCTCTGTTTAAGGCACTCTCATGGCTTGATCTATTGCTGTGCGTATAATAGTGTGCGTGTGCGTGTGTGTGTGTGTGTGTGGGCACTGTGTCCAGCTCTAGGAGCTCTATCAATTCCCTAGCACTCTTGTGTTCACTGCTGGTGTCCATCTGTGTAAGAAGAAATGCAGATTGTGTTCGTGTAGAAAGGGTGTGGTGTCATTTCACGGAATTGTAATCCAAGAAGTCAGAGCCCCAGGCGTGCTCTTTTTAGGAATTATGTGACTCAGTGTTTTTACCAAAGTACTTCAGAATGAATAGAGCTCATTGATCGGATTGATTTTAGTTCCTTTATTATCCACTATTATCCACAAGTTGCTGCTTTTTTTTTTTTTTAGTTTCTGTTGCTAGATAGGAATAAATCGAAGTCTGTTTAATTCTTCCATATACGCAGGCCTTTATTGTGTCAGAAAGGCATTTGTTTATAAAAGCTCTCAGAAACCGAGGCTTTTGGACTACCCGCCCACTCCATCAGTGAAGGGCCGGTGGAGACGTGTGGATGAATGGCAGGGAGGAACCTGAGCTTGGGGATTAGGCTCCGGCTCCTCAAACATGCGTATCTCAGTGTATAGTACAGTATGTAGAGTAGCCGTACAGTATGTTGTTTCATTTGCTTATCAGGCCTCATCACACCACCCTGTTGTTGATCGTCTTCCTAGAACAGCAACAGTTTTATTCGTTAATAAGTTGGAGCTGTGTTTTTTATATAAAAAAAAAAATTGAATGGTATGCACGCGCATTTTCACACGCAAAAGTCTCAGAATTACACGGAAATAACAACAGCACTCACTGAGTGGCAGCGCTGCATTCTCGATAAGAGAGGCCAGAGGAGACCGATTTAGACGGACAGGAAGTCTGCGGTGACTCCAATAGCTACTCTTTGCGACCGTGATGAGCAGAAAAGCATCTCGGAACGCACCACACTTTCAAACCTTGAGCCTACTCATTGCCTAAACATTGCCTAATATATCTATCCCACTCGTTGACGGATGCCATTGGAAGGAGATAAGATAATCAATGTTATTCACTTCTCCTGTCCTTGGTTTTAATGTTATGGCTGATCGGTACATGCCACTTTTCATAAACGCTATACCTTTATGTTCGCCGAGGTCGCTTTATCACACGAACAGAACGAGCCCTCCAGTCTTTATCAATAGTCCATGCTGCCTTCTGTGTCCTTTTAACATTATTTCCTGTAATACTTTTCTTCTGCACAGGGCTGTAATATTATATCCATCCATCTACCACCGCTTACTCCTTTTCTGGGTCGCGGGGGAACCTGGAGTCTATCCCAGGAAGCATCGGGCACAAGGCGGGGTACACCCTGGACAGGGTGCCAGTCCATCGCAGGGCACAATCTGTCTTATGCCACAGTGGAAACATTCTAATACTTTGTATGCAGTCAGTGAACAGATAATGCATGTGTATTTGCTTGACTACACACTGCCTCTTCACGGCAAATTGACTGCTGAATGTACGTGCACATTCATTTATATACTTGGTGGTCATATATAAAAAAATAAAGACTTGATTCTGATAGTGTTTGAATAAAGTGTTCGAGTTCATTTACCAAAGCAGTCAATCATTCCTTAAAACGGAGATCCTATTCCCAATTAAACATGGTAGTACCTAATGATGGATTGAAGCGGAACAGCACGTTTTTAACATCTGTGCATCAGGGACTTTCCTTTTTCGCCCGGGTTCTCACTTCTTTATTCTCAACTGAAATTTCACGTAAGACAAAGACAATGCAGTTTCTTCGACGAAACAAACGCTGTATTGATGCCGTGTTCTGCACAACAGTAAGCAGCTCGGTCAAGAGCTCTGCAGGCCTACATTAGTGCACCAGAGGAGGGAAGCCTCATCACAGCTCACCCACGGAGCGAAGCCGCATGCCCACCAGCAGAACAAGGCCTTTCACAGCGAAGCTGTCGACTGATAAAGAGAGCCAGTGTTAACGCTCCAGTGGGACTGGCGAGATCTTAAACTGGCACTGAAAACATTACTGTCCAACCATGCACCCTGAGCACTTCTCAGTGGAATCCGGGGTGGGGTTTGAACCCGTCACACTTTACAGGCTGAAGAAAAGACACTTTGTCTCGTAGTGAGATGAGAATTGCTGCAGGAAGCTGGACGGTGCTCTGCTGTGACGTAACTGTTGCTGTATCTTTGTTCATCTGTTTATTGTTGGTTTGTAAGATTGTTAAAGCTGTACCGTCAAATGAGCAACATTTTTTTTTTTTTTTGCGCACCCTATTTCTGAAACTGAAGATAAATGAAAGGCCTTTTTTTTTTTTGTACTTCTCTCACATTGCACGCTAATTCACGCCTGCACTCTGGCATAAATTAGCATCTCTGATGCCAGAGTGAGCCTGCTTTCTGTTTTATGAGACAGCCTGCAGACTTTTTTCACTTCTGCTTAACATGCGACACACAAAGCAGGTCATCTAAATATAGACCGTTATGAAGCGTTGGGCATTTTCCCGAAGCCGATTGTTATGCTGGCATGTTTTAAAAAAAATAAATGAATGAATGAATGAATGAATACATAAATGAGCATGTTCACATAGTCTACCCCAAACCACCAGCAGTGAGGTGCGTATAAAGCGGTCTAATCATCTAATCATCCAGACGACTGTTTTTTTTTAGGTGACGGACTTAAGACAGTTGAATGTTGCTCTGTTTCCTTCCTATAGTGATGTCATTGCTAATTCAGGAAATCCCTGTTCTTTTACAGATACTGCTTTGTGGTCGCTCTGGGCTACCTCACCCTCTGCCAGATCACCCGGGTCTACTTCTTCGACTACGGCATGTATTCGGCAGACTTCACTGGGTAAGTTCTTCCAGCACACCACTGTGACTGGGATTGCAAGATATCCTTCTATGGCATGAGTGCCAGATGTGGAACTCTTTGATGATCAAAGTATGCAGTTCAAAATCCATACTCACGGTGTAAATACCTTTTTAAAAAGCCTAAACAAAGTATTTAGTGGCCACAGCAGGTATTGTAATGGCTCACAGCTTCAGGGTTCATGGTTTGATCCTGAGTTCAGGTTATATTTATGTATGTGAGGTTTGCATGTTCTCACGGTGTCTGTGTGGGCTTCCCCTGGTCCTTCCCACATCCCAAAACCATTCTGTTAGGATCGGATACTTTAAACTGGCCCTAGGTGTGAATGGTGACCCTGTTGAGACCCATCGAATTGCGTCATTGTCAACCAACGTGCATTCGAGATACAAAGTGGTGTGGAAAAAATACCACTTGGAGGCCTTCATGCTCGTCTTTTGTTAGCGTCAAACTAAGCAGCTAACTGGGATGATCGATGTATAGTTTCCTCCTCAATACAGGAAACCATACATTCTAGATTTAACAAGCAAATATGGCTGTGTGTTGTCTGATCTAAGCAAATACTTGTATATATAAGCGTAATTCATTAAATCATTCATTCATAACTCGAGCTAACAAGAGCCACTTCTGTTTACTCCTGATGCTGTGAGCAGCCATGGTGATTTGCTAAGCTCGGAGTCGATGAGACCATCCCAAGTTCCTGAGTAAGAATTCCGAGTATGGGTTTTCCTAGTCGGAAGTTTAGATATGACTAGCTTTAGTTGAACGCTGCACGAGCGTGAGAGAGGGTGGGGTCCTGCGATGGACTGTAATCCTGTCCTGGGCTTATTCATGCCGGATGCATCACAACCCTGACCAGGATGAAGCAGTTACTGAAGATGAACAAACGAAAGTGTTTCGTGAAATCAACTCTACGTAATATTCAGCTGGCCTGTAGTTGTGTATGTAACCGTGGTTCTTTGAGCACTGGATAAACACACTAGTCAATGCAGATCACCAAGATACCGTCTCATGCGCATGCAGCCCGAGACTTTCCATGCAACTTCCAAGTTACAAAGGACTGAATGCAGAAGCCAGAAGAATGGATACCATACACACACACACACACACACACACACACACACACACACACACACACACACACACATAGAAAAAGCATGTTACATTATTGTGTGACTGATAACTAAAGTAACTAATTCCACTACATTTGTACTTAAAGCAGTTACTTATACATAAAATGTATATTTTATTATTATTTTATTTTAGCGTTTTCTCACATCACTTGGCACTCTCTCTCATCTCTCTGTCTCTCACTCTCCTATCTCTCTCTCCCCCCTCTCTCTCTCATCTCTGTCTCTCACTCTCCTCTCCTATCTCTCTCTCCCCCCTCTCTCTCTCATCTCTCTGTCTCTCACTCTCCTCTCCTATCTCTCTCTCCCCCCTCTCTCTCTCATCTCTCTGTCTCTCACTCTCCTCTCCTCTCTCTCTCTCCCCCCTCTCTCTCTCTCCTCTGTCTTTTCTCTCTCTCTCCTCTATCTCTCACTCCCCTCTCTCTCCTCTTTCCCCCCCCCTCACTCTCCTCTCTCCTCTCCTCTCTCTCTCTCTCTCTCTCTCCTCTATCTTTCCTCTCTCCTCTCTTCTCTCTCTCTCACTCTCCTCTCTCTCTCTCTCTCTCTCTCTCCTCTGTCTCTTTCCTCTCTCTCTCTCCTCTATATATTTCCTCTCTCCTCTCTTCTCTCTCTTTCCTCTCTCTCTCCTCTCTCTTCTCTTCTCTTTCCTCTCTCTCACTCTCCTCTCTCTCTCTCTCTCTCTCTCTCTCTCTCCTGTCTCTTTCCTCTTTCTCTCCTCTATCTCGTTCTTCTTTCCTCTATATGTCTCTTCTCTCTCACTCCTCTCTCTCTCCTGTCTCTTTCCTCTCTCTATCTCTCACTCTTCTCTATCTCCCTCTCCTCTCTCCCCCTCTCTTTCTCTCCTCTCTCTCCTCACTCTCCTCTCTCTCTCTCTCTCTCTCTCTCTCTCTCTCTCTCTTTCTCTCTCTCTCTCGCTCCCTCACACACTCAGACACAAGTGTACCCACGTTGTTACCATGGAGATATAAACAAACCGTTGTTACATGCTGTGGCTGCCAAAAATAACAATATTTCTTACTGATATACTTCATATTTATTTGAATGCAAACCAACATTTTTCCCCCCATAATCTTACGGCTGGACTTTTTCACTCACGTACATTATTCGAGACCTTAATATATCCAGCCCTCGAAGTAAAGTGACAGTCTGGACTTTACTTCTATATCCATTGTCTGCCTTCACATGCAACCCAATCTGAATCCCCCATCAACACTGATCAAAATAACTTCTGCCGAGGCTCCAAAATTAAACGGTTCATTCAAGATTAAGATAGCAAGGCAACTTGATGTATTAGGATGCAGCTGTTGGCTAAAACACTTATTCGGCTGTAAGATTTAGCAGTGTTGATAACATTGTATTCGCAAAGGTGTTCAAACGCTGTGTGAGCCTGCGAGAGGCCAAAAATATGCCGATTTTCACACCCTTGTATGTGGCATCAGCAAACTACAGAGCGACTGTTTATGATTACAGAATAGCTTGCCTGCAGGTTTGTTTGGAGCATAGTGTTCATGGCGATGGTTGGTAAGTACCGTGGCCGAGACATAAACCGAATCGGCTGGATATGCAGCTACCTTTATGTGTTAGGGTTGAAACCATGACTTTTATGATATTTTTATCCTTTGACACAAACTGACCAAACAGATTTTTTTCTGGAATCTAAAGCAGGTTTAAAGATTGCGTTGGTCCTTGAGAGCAGTGTGCCTTTTGTTCCTTGCCCAAGATAGTCATCACATACAAAAAAAAAAGTTTGAATTACTGCAATAAATGTTCCTGTGCTGAACTACAGAATGGGCCATTTTAATGATCTGTATTAATCTTTTGAATATCTCAAACTTCAATATATCAGTCTTTAATCTCTGTAATAACCTTGACTAAAGCTCAGATTTGTCCTCTTTACTGTCTAAAGCCCCCCTGTCTCAATTCTGTTATGGCTTTCTGTACATGTACAGCCTTCAGCCTTTGCCATCTGGCATTACCCAGTGGGCAGAAACATGGCAGTAGCTTTGAAAGAGGCAAAATGTTTGTGAGAAGCAACTGCATTTCACGCATGGCTAGAAGGAGGAATATAACAGGTGCATGATTGCAGCTGGCGTAGTGGGATGAATAATAGATGATGGTTGTGTTATAGCTGAGAAATGCAACTTTTCACTCACAAAGCACTGTAGAAAGCGTTAACTTAAAATATGCACATGTAGATCAAGGACTGGCTTCTGTAATACCGCAAGTGGACAGCAGATTTGCTAAAAATCTGCATGACCTTTACGCAGTCAGAAAGCGGGGCTGTTTATGTTTACGTCCACCAGAAGTTGAGAACGACTATAACTACTTCTGTTCTTGTTCTTTCATTGATGATCTAAATTATAAATGGTTTTGATTAAGTTGTCTACCTTTGACATAGATAGGATTGCTTAAGGTTGGAGATGGGTTCAGTCTCTCGCGAGGACCCTGGACTGGTCCTCCGGTCCATAGCCCTCCCAGTCCATCAGGTAGTAGGGTTGCACGATTATGGTCAAAATGATCATCACGATTATTTTGATCAATATTGAGATCACAATTATTTATCACGATTATTCATTGATTTTTGGGACAACATATTTTTTTTTATTGCACTTTCACATTTAAATAAACAGACCGCTGCGTTCATCTCCATGTTGTGCTACATTCCTGCTGATGTACAAATCTTTGCATCAAATTAGACTCGTCCTTAAAGTGCATCATCTCGTCAAATATAACAATCCAATACAACAATATGCAACCAAATGAAAACAATTCGGGCGAATACAGAAAAGGCAATAACAGAGTTTACAGGAGGAGAGACGCAGCGAAATCACCCAATAGAGCGGTGCAGGGATGACTTCATTTTCTACCGAAACCCGGACGTTCTCATCGCACCGGTTCCCTCGACAAAAACACTAGGATTTTGGATTATTGCAAAAAATAAGCTTTGTGATCAACAAAAGTTTACACTACTAACACATTTTGTCCATCAAGATCATTTTCACAAATGAACACAAATTTTATGTCACCTAAATACAATCGGCAGAAATGAACAGCTAAATAAACGAACTACACCACGGTCGCTCGACTTCAACATCACCGTCACCAAGCTTCCGACTACTTTTCCAAACTTGATTTAAAACATTTTTCCAGAATACGGATTTACTCTGTGGATGGATCTTCATCCACTTTTTTTCGGAATTGTGCACAGCACCCCTGAACCAGTTTATCTGCAAAGACTTTTCCTTTTCGGCACGATGACGTTTAATATCCCTGACGACCTCTGTAGTGCCGTTTAGCGACATGTTCGTGCCGTGATTTTCCCCTCGCGCAAGCGAAGCTGGCAGCTCGAGCGCTAAAATGCTAACTCGTTTCCGGATTTTGGCATCACAAAATTGACCTCATCCCTGGGCCGCTCTATGGTGACTGGCTGTAAATTTAGGAAGCACTTGATTTGATCTGCAGCGGCGTTTTCTATGAGCAGAGGACGGACTTTAAAAGTCAATATCGCAGTCGATCATGTTAATGTAATCAAAGTCATAATCGTGATTGGTATTTGATTTAATTGTGCAGCCCTACCAGGTAGTACATGACCCCCTCCCCCCCTCCCCCTAGAGGCGAGGAGCGTTCTGACTGTGTATGCTGGTGTGCCCTTGATCTCCAAAGGGGGAGGTGGTCTGGCTTCAGGTACCTGCTCATAAGGAGGATACAGACAGGGTTTCAGAAGGGAGACATGGAAAATGGGTGCAATTTTATAGTGTGGTGGGAGTTCTGGTTGGTTTATCTATTTCAACACTTTCAATAGACCTGTAAATTGGGGACTTAACCTTTTTCTTGAGGGTCTTTTCAGAAATCAGAAGTCCCTGGTTGACGACCACATCATTTGCCCCAGCTGCAAGGGTTGGTGTAGTGACATTCTCCTTGTACCTTCTAGTGTTACACTGCTCTTTTCAGTTTAACCAGTCATCCATCACAGGAACATTTGAGTGTTCCCCAGACCAGGGGAAAAGAGGAGGTTGGAAACCCAACACACACAGAAACAGTGTGAAGCTGGTGAAGGAGTGGACTAGGGAGTTTTGGGAGTACTCCGTCCATGGGAGAATCCTGCTCCAGTCGTGTTGGTTATTGAAGCAGTATGAGCAAAGAAAGCGGCCACTCTTTCGGTTCGGTCTTGGAGCATGGATGATAGCCTGAAATCAAACTTACAGTGATGTTAAGCTTTGTGCCGAACCCTTGCCATACGCATGACATGACAGACATGAATTGTACACGCTGATCAGACACTGTATCTTTGGGGAGGCCATATAAACTAAAGACCTCCCTAAATATAATTTCTGCTGTTTCTATAGGCTCTAAGAGCCCAGCGGGTGGCTGGTGTGAGGGTCTGGTCTGGGCTCACACTGTGCATCTTCTAATATACTGTTCAATGTCTTTTCACCTAATGTCCCACCAGAATTTGTTTTCCACTTAACTTTGCCTATGTGTAATGCGTGGGTGTCTGGAGCTGAGGGAACTGTGGACCCAGTAGATCATCACTTCTCTTTATGTATGGGGCACGTACATTTAATCTGTTGGGCATTCTGGTGATGTGGGGGTCATCGTGTTAAGCTCGTTGGTTCTCCTCCAGCATTTCCCATAGGATGGGAGCTAACATCAGGAGTCTGGTACAATGGAATCAGGTGCTTGGTGGAAATGAGGATATTCCTGAGTCTGTTAGCACAATGAGTGGTTTTTTTGTTCGGAACCATTAAAGGTTATTTTATAACAATGTGGAAAGTTAGAAACAGGGCCCACTTGGCTTGATGTGGGTTGAGTCTTTTGGCTGTCCAGATTTTTCTGATCCCTCGTGGTGGTGAGGTTTTTTTTTTTTGGAACCTTCTAGTCAGCGTCTCCACTCTTCGAGTGCTGCTTTACTGGTGAGCAGTTGGTTCTTGTAATTCCTCTCTTCTGGAGGTAGCTTTCTGGAACAGAAGGCACATGGCTCAAATTCCACTGCCCCAATGCTATACTGTTAATTATAAGCACTGTCCCTGATAGTAATAATATAAAGTGCAATGTTCCTAATCCAATTGTAAGTGAAATCAGATATAGTAGGACATTTTGTATTCACGTTACATTTTCTCTCTCTCTCTCTCTCTCTCTCTCTCTCTCTCTCTCTCTCACTCTCACTCAAGGCCCTTGATGGTAATCACACAGAAGATCACCAGTCTGGCATTTGAGATCCATGATGGTGAGTGTCAGTTTCAGTACATTCAACTCCTCCTTTTCCTTCTCAAAAATGCAGGCTGGAGATGTATACTGTATCTGCTTAGTCTATCTGTTATCTGATGTAGAATATAACTGAGACTTTACATTGTAACTATTTATACAGCCTGTAACATACATCTTACTACCTCAGATGTATGTGTTGTATCTGTAGGAATAAATAAATGAAATGTTATTCATGCAAGAAGTTTTACATTTAATTCCTACAGCTTCAGAAAGCATTAGAGCTTTGCATTAGGTGCTTTCCCCAATCCAATCCCCAATCCAATCCCCAATGTCGCTGTTTCAGCGTTTCTGAATTTGTTTATAGACATCTGATTTTGCATACAGTCGCGCCACTGCTCAAACATATTCCACTTACATGCTTGTTCAGCATTAGGAGGAGATGATGGAGAGATGATTCATGTGTGAGAAATAGAGTGATACCTATTCAGAATCCCCTTGGAAGTTGGTCGTAGCTTTCCTCGTTATGCTGGCCCACACGTCACACACATCACGTGAGCATATTCACGCATGATCAGGAATCAGACATTAGTGTCCTTAAGCAACCAGACGGATGTTTGTAATGTTGTACAGGACATCTCGAATGATTGCGATAGATTTGTGTGATTTCTGTACAATTGAGTTCCGATATTAACCAAATTAAGACGATACTCTGATTAAAAACTACCATGTAAACAGAGATTATTGATTACCTTAATCTGAATCAATCACACTCGAAGTAAATACAAATGGGATTAAGACATGTGGAGTGTTCCTGTTTTAGTCGCATTATTGATGTGCATTACAGACGTGTACACACCTTAATCACACTATTAACATCTTCTGCGAGTTTTCACCGCATTTTATGACCGGACACGTACACACATGGCAGTGCTCAACCGTTTGACAGCAAACAAGAGAGCACGGCTGCGTCCCAAACCGCGTACTTGCTTACTATAGGCCTGTAGTAGATGAAATACATGTATCTCGGCTACTATATAAACAGTAAGTACACGGTTTGGGATGCAGCCCACGGCTTCAGGCAGTCGTCTATTTGCACAGACAGCATGACAAATAATTAACCGCACTTGAAGCGTTCATAAATTTTTTAAATAAAAACACCCAAAACTGTAAACGGTACCATAACGAAGACGAACTGTATGTCGATACGTGAAATTCTGCCGGGACGTCGGACAGCGTGGCGAGGTGACGTAATGACCTGTGCTGTTTAATCTAATTATGTTCTAAAAAATGTCAAACGGGTACATGACAGGAATGTTCTACAAGCGACTCATGTAAACACCTTAATCAAATTATCTTAATCAGAGTAAGGTCAATGATTAGATTACTGCTGTCCATGTAAACGTAGTCATTAATTCATGATGTCACATTTAAAAATTCCCTGCATTCTATACACCTATTTATACACCAATTAGAAAGACATTTTTTGTGTGTTATTCTTTTAGCCACAGTATACTTGTCCATACCCCGGACTTAGATGAAGATCAGATCACATTTTACGACAAATTTATTCAGAAAACCATGAAATTCCAAAGGGTTCACATACTTTTTCTTGCCACTGTGTATTTAAAAAAAAAACTAAAAAAATGAAGAAAAAAACAAACAAACAAAAAAAAACAGCAGCTCTTGTCATTCTTTATTGCTTAGAAGAGATTTTTGTATTCGATTTGGAGATCAAATTTTCCATTATTTGTATTTTTTTCTTTCTTTCACTATAACGTTTGAAGTTGTTGCATTTTGACCTATAGTGCGAGGACATTTCCTTGTATGTCACAGTTTACACCCTGTCTGGTTTGCATACATGGATAAAGGCACATGAGAAGGGACTTTGGACTGTATACTCCATTTGACAGCTTAAGAGTGATTGAGCTATTTGTTAGCTGCTCTCCTAGAATTGCCTGAGGGTTTTTGATGGATGTATGAGTGACATGGTAACGGCGCTGCCTTGGCAGGTTTACAGCTTATGCACTCACGCACAGCGTCATGATTGCATTAACGGCAGATTGGTGTGAATCACAGGGGGAGCAGCTGAAGGGATTGCTGTGTGCCTGTGTCACTAGCTCCAGTCCAATGATTCTCATCATGTGTGAGCTATAGAGGTGTGTGTGTGTTTGTGTAGGTTTAAAAAAAAAATCAAACTAAACGTGCTGAAATCTAAAGGAGCTATGAGTTTTAGGGTTAGGCGTAGGCTTTTCATTAAACAGCTGCATTAATTGTTGTCGATGGAAACTTCTCACAAGGACAGTATTACAAATGTGTGTGTTTTCACAGGTCTAACAAAGAAGGAAGAGCATCTCAAGCCTACTCAAAAGTATCTCGCTATCAGGTATGTGGGAAAGGTATGTTTATATCTGGGACAGGATTACGTACTTGCATGTTTTTGCTTTATTCAAGCCTCTGTCTTTTCTGCCATTTCACTAACAAGTCACCATTTCCTCTGACCTATATCTCACACGGACTCACTATCACTTCATCCTGTTGCCGTTCGCGCTACTGTCCGTTTAGTTATGTTGCTGATTACTGAAACCGAACAAAACACACACAGGATGCATTTGAGTTAAAACGTGTCTCAGTCAGCTCTCGACCAATCCCCTACACCACGGGGCGAGTGCCGTCGCTCTTCCAGGCTGGAGTCACAGGAGTTGTTGTTGCCCAACTGCTTCCTGAACCCGAGTCGGATAGCGGTGGCCGAGGGCTTCCTATTTCCACGTTAGGGACTGGAGGGTTGTTGCCAAGCAACAGTGTGTTCCTGAGCATCAGCTTAGGACAGTGATGTCAATACAGGTCCTGTTTCCTATAGGAGAAACAGTCCTAGCAATCATAACATAATGAAGTCATTGCAGCTGTGGTCCAAGACTTCAAGATTTCAGTGTTCTTATATGGCACTTAAAATCAAAAACGATTCCCAGGATTCTTCATCATTATTATGCACCGCACTCTGCTTTCCAAGTCAATATCATCTGATGCAATGTACATAAGCCACAGATGATGGAATAGGGTTTTTATTAAAAATACTTTTTTTTTTTAGCATTTAAAGAAAATAACATTTAGCAACTCTGTAAATAGGTTCTGTTGGTGTACTTGACGCTCATGCTATGTTTGTTTGTGTGCTGCAGGAAAATGCCAAGTCTTCTAGAGTATTTGAGTTATAATTGTAACTTCCTGGGCATCCTGGCAGGCCCCACATGCTCCTACAATGACTACACAGCCTTCATCGAGGGCACGGGCTACCAGCACAAACATGCGGAGTCAAATGGCAAGGAGAATGGCAAATTCAAGCAGCGTGACCCCTCACCAAAGGTAGAGACCTCGTTAGCCCTCTGTCTCCCCCTGGTGGCCATGTCTTAGGATCTGACCGTGAAGAGTATATAGTGAGATATTTATTTCGGCAGTGACGGAACACTAGGTTTAAATAAGTTGTGATATAGTGGAGATATTTGTTCCTTTCCTCCAGGTAGGAAATTCCCCATGTTGCCGGCTCAGGGCAGGTTTAGCTGGTTTGCTCTGCGTGGTCCTGAGGGACATTTCGGAGCAGACGAACACGGTTTTCAACCAATCCACAGAAAAACTGCAGCGTAGGAAAAGAGTATATCAGATCAGGACGCACCAGTTCCCACGGGTTCACTTATCACTAACTGAGCCTTTAGATTTCCAAGCATTTGGCATGATCATCTCAGCACATCTCCATATATAAACAGCCAATAACATCAGAATCCCATTGCACCACCTACTGACAGCGCTTTAGTCCTCTGTCTGTGTTGTGAAAAGATATATAGTGCTGGATATATAGTGAGCACACTATCCTTACAATTACAGCACAGATTAATCCACCTAATCAGTTAAGTAAATATCTACCACCACATGTATTTTTGGAGGCTGAGGGCTTTTTATTGCTAGATTTTCACAGTACTTAAGTCATTTAGATGGTTTTAAAATATTCAAAATAGTAAATCTATATAATTTAATAAAATTAGAATTTTTTTTATAAGAGCAGTTAGACTTGATATTTAATAATGAAAAGGACAAAGTGTGTCCTTGCTAGTAAGAATAAAACAGGACAGTGTTCGTTGATTTATTTATTTATTTATTTATTTTAACAGAAGACAAAATAAATAAATGATGGGGTGGTGTGAAGTTGATTATTATCCAGTAACAGCACATATTTAAGGGGCTTATTCATCTTATATCATAGGAATATGTAAATGATTACACATTTATTATATTACTGAATGACTCACTCAATTAATTTATTACTGAATGACTCACTCAATTAATTTATTACTGAATGACTTACTCAATTAATTTATTAATGAATGACTCAATTAATTTATTACTGAATGACTCACTCAATTAATTTATTACTGAATGACTCACTCAATTAATTTATTACCGAATGACTCACTCAATTAATTTATTACCGAATGACTCAATTAATTTATTACCGAATGACTCACTCAATTAATTTATTACCGAATGACTCAATTAATTTATTACTGAATGACTCACTCAATTAATTTATTACTGAATGACTCACTCAATTAATTTATTACCGAATGACTCAATTAATTTATTACCGAATGACTCACTCAATTAATTTATTACTGAATGACTCAATTAATTTATTACTGAATGACTCACTCAATTAATTTATTACCGAATGACTCACTCAATTAATTTATTACCGAATGACTCAATTAATTCATTACCGAATGACTCACTCAATTAATTTATTACTGAATGACTCAATTAATTTATTACTGAATGACTCACTCAATTAATTTATTACCGAATGACTCACTCAATTAATTTATTACCGAATGACTCAATTAATTTATTACCGAATGACTCACTCAATTAATTTATTACCGAATGACTCAATTAATTTATTACCGAATGACTCAATTAATTTATTACCGAATGACTCACTCAATTAATTTATTACTGAATGACTCAATTAATTTATTACTGAATGACTCACTCAATTAATTTATTACCGAATGACTCACTCAATTAATTTATTACTGAATGACTCAATTAATTTATTACTGAATGACTCACTCAATTAATTTATTACTGAATGACTCACTCAATTAATTTATTACTGAATGACTCACTCAATTAATTTATTACTGAATGACTCAATTAATTTATTACTGAATGACTCACTCAATTAATTTATTACCGAATGACTCACTCAATTAATTTATTACTGAATGACTCAATTAATTTATTACTGAATGACTCACTCAATTAATTTATTACTGAATGACTCACTCAATTAATTTATTACTGAATGACTCACTCAATTAATTTATTACTGAATGACTCAATTAATTTATTACTGAATGACTCAATTAATTTATTACTGAATGACTCACTCAATTAATTTATTACTGAATGACTCACTCAATTAATTTATTACTGAATGACTCACTCAATTAATTTATTACTGAATGACTCAATTAATTTATTACTGAATGACTCACTCAATTAATTTATTACCGAATGACTCACTCAATTAATTTATTACCGAATGACTCACTCAATTAATTTATTACTGAATGACTCAATTAATTTATTACTGAATGACTCACTCAATTAATTTATTACTGAATGACTCACTCAATTAATTTATTACTGAATGACTCAATTAATTTATTACTGAATGACTCACTCAATTAATTTATTACCGAATGACTCAATTAATTTTTTACCGAATGACTCAATTAATTTATTACCGAATGACTCACTCAATTAATTTATTACCGAATGACTCAATTAATTTATTACTGAATGACTCAATTAATTTATTACCGAATGACTCACTCAAATTAATTGTCATTCAGTAATAAATTAATTGAGTGGGTCATTCGGTAATAAATTAATTATTACTGAATGACTCAATTAATTGATTACAGAATGACTCACTCAATTAATTTATTACTGAATGACAATTAATTTATTACAGAATGACTCACTCAATTAATTTATTACCGAATGACCCAATTAATTTATTACTGAATGACTCAATTAATTTATTACTGAATGACTCACTCAATTAATTTATTACCGAATGACTCACTCAATTAATTTATTACCGAATGACTCACTCAATTAATTTATTACTGAATGACTCAATTAATTTATTACAGAATGACTCACTCAATTAATTTATTACCGAATGACTCAATTAATTTATTACCGAATGACTCACTCAATTAATTTATTACCGAATGACTCACTCAATTAATTTATTACCGAATGACTCAATTAATTTATTACCGAATGACTCACTCAATTAATTTATTACTGAATGACTCAATTAATTTATTACTGAATGACTCACTCAATTAATTTATTACTGAATGACTCAATTAATTTATTACAGAATGACTCACTCAATTAATTTATTACCGAATGACTCACTTAATTTATTACCGAATGACTCAATTAATTACTGAATGACTCAATTAATTTATTACCGAATGACTCACTCAATTAATTTATTACAGAATGACTCACTCAATTAATTTATTACCGAATGACTCACTCAATTAATTTATTACCGAATGACTCAATTAATTTATTACCGAATGACTCACTCAATTAATTTATTACCGAATGACTCAATTAATTTATTACTGAATGACTCAATTAATTTATTACCGAATGACTCACTCAAATTAATTGAGTCATTCAGTAATAAATTAATTGAGTGAGTCATTCGGTAATAAATTAATTATTACTGAATGACTCAATTAATTGATTACAGAATGACTCACTCAATTAATTTATTACTGAATGACAATTAATTTATTACAGAATGACTCACTCAATTAATTTATTACCGAATGACTCAATTAATTTATTACTGAATGACTCAATTAATTTATTACTGAATGACTCACTCAATTAATTTATTACCGAATGACTCACTCAATTAATTTATTACCGAATGACTCACTCAATTAATTTATTACTGAATGACTCAATTAATTTATTACAGAATGACTCACTCAATTAATTTATTACCAAATGACTCAATTAATTTATTACCGAATGACTCACTCAATTAATTTATTACCGAATGACTCACTCAATTAATTTATTACCGAATGACTCAATTAATTTATTACCGAATGACTCACTCAATTAATTTATTACTGAATGACTCAATTAATTTATTACTGAATGACTCACTCAATTAATTTATTACTGAATGACTCAATTAATTTATTACAGAATGACTCACTCAATTAATTTATTACCGAATGACTCACTTAATTAATTTATTACCGAATGACTCAATTAATTACTGAATGACTCAATTAATTTATTACCGAATGACTCACTCAATTAATTTATTACAGAATGACTCACTCAATTAATTTATTACCGAATGACTCACTCAATTAATTTATTACCGAATGACTCAATTAATTTATTACTGAATGACTCAATTAATTTATTACCGAATGACTCACTCAATTAATTTATTACCGAATGACTCAATTAATTTATAACCGAATGACTCAATTAATTTATTACAGAATGACTCACTCAATTAATTTATTACTGGATGACTCACTCAATTAATTTATTACCGAATGACTCAATTAATTTATTACCGAATGACTCAATTAATTTATTACTGAATGACTCAATTAATTTATTACAGAATGACTCACTCAATTAATTTATTACCGAATGACTCAATTAATTTATTACCGAATGACTCACTCAATTAATTTATTACCGAATGACTCACTCAATTAATTTATTACCGAATGACTCAATTAATTTATTACCGAATGACTCACTCAATTAATTTATTACTGAATGACTCAATTAATTTATTACTGAATGACTCACTCAATTAATTTATTACTGAATGACTCAATTAATTTATTACAGAATGACTCACTCAATTAATTTATTACCGAATGACTCAATTAATTTATTACTGAATGACTCAATTAATTTATTACCGAATGACTCACTCAATTAATTTATTACCGAATGACTCACTCAATTAATTTATTACCGAATGACTCACTCAATTAATTTATTACCGAATGACTCAATTAATTTATTACTGAATGACTCAATTAATTTATTACCGAATGACTCACTCAATTAATTTATTACCGAATGACTCAATCTCTGAAGTTAATAATAAAAAAATAAACAGCTTATCATGTTACCAAGAAACGTGGAAGCACAATGCTTGCTGTCCAGAAGACTTTATCACAGCAATGATACTTAAAACAAAACCTCACTATTACAAAGCACTGACATTTGAGACTTTGACATCCTTTCGTAAATGTCAAGTAAACGTCCCCTCACAGGAAACAGCACTGTATCAACAACTGTTAATTCGTTTATGCGGCGAGTTGACCATACCCTGTGTAAGTTGTTACTATAGAAACACTAACTTGTTAGAACAATTGCGTTAATATGGAACTGTGATTTGAGTTTGTGCACACTTCTGTCAGAGCTGTTTAAGAATTCAACAATGCGGTGGTATAATAAGCTAAACTAATTGGTGATCTATTTTTAATGTTAAATAAAATCTTTTAAACCCCTTAAATTTTTGGTTTAGCAGAAGCCCTGATAAGAGCTGACCAGTGTGGAAAGCTCAAGTTCCCATAAAACAAGCAAAGATTTGTAGTTTAGTCATCAACATTGCAACACTTCTCCTTGCAGGATGTGTTGTAGCTTGTCTGTCACATGGAGCGAACTAGACTACAGACCAAATCAGTGTTCTCACAACAACAAAGAACTTCCATCCAGGTTATTTAACAAAGATATTGGAGAAACAACGACTTTCTGATTAAATATCACCGAGCAATAGTTCCATACTCAACCTTAAGCTTGGTATTTAGGTGGATATTTGGGTTTAGGTGATTAGTACACTGCGGTTATATGTTGTTTCAGAGAGACGTTCTGGTGAAGCTGGCCACCTGCACTCTTTGCCTGCTGATCTACCTAACCTTCTATCGCATATGTCCTGTGGAGCGCGTCATTGACGACCCATTCATCACCTCCCAGCCATTCTACGTGCGCATCCTCTACCTCTACCTGTCCATGCTTAGTCTTCGGCCCAAGTACTATTTTGTATGGACACTGGGTGAGTGAGGCAGCCGTTACTCACTATATGAAAGTGGTGATTGTGTTTCATTGCATGTATTCCATGTTATGTTGATGTGCTGCTGCCCTCTTGTGATCAAAAATAGGAGCTCTCTTTGAAGTAATGTTTAAAAAGAAGATACTGTCCCCTCTGAATTTTTTGTTTGTACTATACACCAAAGGCATTTGGGTTTCAAAATTAGATGAGGGTTTAGGATTTCAACTTTTATTTCCTGGTATTTACATCTAGATGTGTTAAACAGCATAAAACACAGAACCTTTTGTATCAGACCACTTTTTTTTTTTTTTTAAGTGAGAAAAAGTATAGGAACAACACCCACATCACCAAGTTGTTGGTTTCTTCTTTTGTGATGCTTTTCCAGGCTTTTCCAGCAGCTTCTTTCACTTGTTGTTTGTCTCGGTGGGTTTTTCCCTTCAGTCTCCTCTTCAGGAGGTGAAATGCATGCTCAAATGGGTTAAGGTCTGGTGATTTAGTTGGTCAGTGTAAAACCTTTCACATTTTCCCGCAATGAAGTCCTCTGTTGAGTTGGTTGTGTGTTTTGGATCATTGTCTTGCTGCATGATAAAGTTCCTCCTGATTAATTTGGATGCATTTCTCTGCAAATTGTCAGACAAGACTTCTGAATTCATTCTGCTGTTTCCATCATGAGTTGCATAATAAATAAAGATAGTGAGCCTGTTCCAGAAGCAACCATGCAAACCCAAACCATGACACTACCTCCACTGTGTTTCACAGATGAGTTTGTATTTGTTTTGGATCATGAGCACATCCTTTCTTTCTTCACACTTTGGTTGTTCCATCACTTTGGTAGAGGTTAATCTTGGTTCCAGAACTTTTGTGGCTCATCTCTATATTCCTTTATGAATTTCTTTGTGAATCTGGCTTTCAGAATCTTACTGCTGACGTGTGGTTTGCATCTTGTGGTATGGCATGTATATTTCTGCTCTCTAAGTCTTCTTCAAATGGTGGATTGTGCTCCCTTCACCCCTGCCCTGTGGAGTTTGTTGACATCACTGACTATTGTTTTTGGGTTTTTCCCCACAATGTTTTTGTCATCAGCTGTTGTTGACCTGTTCGATGTCTGCTGGTCAGTACACCAGTGGTTTCTTTCTTTTTCAGGACATTGGCTATGCCCAATGTTTCTGGAATGCCTCTGATTGATATCCCCTCTTTTTTCAGCTTCAAAATGACTTGCTTTACTCCCATAGACAGCTCTCTGATCTTCATGTTGGCTTATCCTTTCAAACAACAAAGGCAGTCTTTTAAGGTGAAACTGAAGGCTAAAACCAAGAGTAGATGTTCAGAGCTGTTTATTTTTGAAACTTTCAGATCGATTATCAGGACACACCTGGGTAACAAGAAACACCTGTCAGTATCTTCCAATAGTTTGCTTGCCTTTAAATTGGGTGTTCTGATAGAAAATGCGATGTTCTATGTCGTTTAACACATCTACATATACTTACCAAGAAAAAAAGCTGAAATTTGATACTCTTCTCATATTCATCTTTTGATCTCAAACTGTCACAAAATTTCTTCAGTCTACAGCTATATAAATAAATAAATAAATAAATAAAATGCCCTGACCTTGCCATTCTAAGAGTTTGAGTGGACTGTACATCACCTTATGTGTATGCTGTATTATAGTACAGTGTTCATATAATAAGTAAGGAATAAAATATGATGGAGTGTGTTATTATTAGGAAAGTAATCACCACCAGTGTGGTGTGATGCAGCCCAACCTAAGCAAAGTTGCTATTAGCACCCCATCTTTGATCATTTCTCCAATAACGGCATGTCCTTTAATTACTTTTCTAACAGCAATTTGCCAGTGATGACAATTTTTAATCCATTAATTGTACTTTTTATACATTTATGGATACTTTTATTGTTGTTTAACATCCATGAAACTAGTTAGTAATTATTTACTTTCTAGCAGCTATAAACTGGTCGTTCGCTCTCCAGACTCCTTTTTTTCCCTCTCCGCACATTTGTCATGTTACCGAGAAACTGGAAAGCATAAACATTTTTTTAAAAAGTCCTCTGTCCTGGAGACTCTTCCGTGGAGGAAAAGTTACTGACTGTTACAAAACACTGATGCCCAGAGACACCGTCCATAAATGTTAAATAAACTGTTAAATAAAGCTTCACAATATCAACAATGATAAAGTGTATTTTCTGCCATACATATTGTCTCTCTGAGTTGTTACTATAGAAACTGAGCGCATTACTATAAGCCTGTCATTTGAATGATAGCTGCCGTTACTGTCAGAGCTGCTGTTACAGAAAATCAATCAGCACCTTCTGACCAATCAGAATAGAGAATTCAACAGCACTGTGGTATAAATATGTATAATACAATAATGATCTATAATACTATCATAAAAAGCTTTTTTGTAAGTTATTGGTTTTCCTTTGATTTTTCAGCTGACGCGATAAACAATGCTGCCGGTTTTGGCTTTAATGGTTACCATAAAGACGGCACTCCAAGATGGGACCTGATCTCAAACTTGAGAATACTGGACATAGAGGTATGAGAACGTCTGAAAATGCCTTTCTTCTTCTCTAAGCAGGAATCGAGTGTCCTTATTCTCTGTTTCCTTGCAGCTTGCAACCAGCTTCAAGTCTTTCCTCGACAACTGGAACATTCAGACAGCACTTTGGCTGAAAAGGTGAATCTCTCTTACTGTAAATACTGTTAGTGCCGTCAGGTTGTGTTTCCTCTCACACTCTGTTGTGTATGTTTCCTGTAGGGTATGTTATGAGCGCTGTTCGTATCACCCGACAGCAGCCACCTTCCTGCTCTCTGCCATATGGCACGGAGTGTACCCAGGATACTACCTCACCTTCATCATGGGCATCGGCGTGACACTGGCAGCCCGGGCAGTAAGTATCACTGATTGGTTTATTACTTATTCTTATACTACAACACTGTTGAATTCCCAATTGTAATTCATTCATTTTCTACAACAGCAGCTCTGACAGACTTCAAGGCAAATCACAGTGTTTATATTTATTAATGCGCTTGTTTTAATACACTATCATTTCAATAGTAAGAACTTCTACAGGGACTCTCCACATGAATCGTTGAGATGGTGAACCTTTCTGTATGGAGATGTTTAATTAACATCTTTAGAAGGAGTCTCCAGTGTCAGCATTTCGTAACGGACACTTTGTAAGTTGTCATGACGGAAGGCTTCGCGGTCTCTCTGTAACATGACAAGCTGCATGCTTTTGCATGTTTTCCTCGCACCTCCGGGGTTGGGCGTTCGAATACCTCCTCCTCCTACACAATGGGTTGGCATCCAACGTGTCCCCTATATCGTGCCTCGAGTTCCCAGTGATGGTCACACAGGAGCCTGGAGTCTCTGTGAAGGATAAGCGGTATGGAAGATTGGATGTACAGGATGAGTCTAAGCGCTTCATAGTAGTCCGAGTTTCCCAGCTCAGGAAAGTCTTCAGGACTGAAAAGGTTATGCTTCTGGGTTTCTCAGTAAAATGACAGGCAACTTTAAATCTACTGAACTATAATTATACTGCATTACAATGTGCCGCGTTTCGTCCATTAACAAAATCGGTGCGGTATATTACAGTTCTGTGGAAATAACACACACTGGGGCTGTTATTGGAAACTAATCAACTTGGTGGTGGTGACAGTGACTCAGCTTCTTGCCAGACCACATCACACCACCCCATTGTTGATTTATTTTCCTGTAACAGCATGCTCTTCCATGTTTTATTCCTTACTTTGCATTTTTTTGCCATTTTTATAAACACGACCCGAAACCTGGATATCCAAAGCCGCTCCAGTGTTTCGATTGAAGATTAGTTTCTGACTGCTCGTCTGTAATGATGGATGATGTTGAAGTTTCTTTCTGTTTCCGAGGAACTGAGTCAGGCAGCGGCAGAGGGCCTTCAAATGTCACGTCGCATCAATACGATCTGCAACGAAGAACCTCAGAGCTCATTAAGGCAGTAAATGGCAACATGTCTGCTTTGTTATTCCCAAAAAGCAGCGATCTATTATTCAGTCCATTTTTAATGAAAAGTTTGCTTACAAAATGCCTACGAGACAGATGTACTCGTATAATGTTTGTATGTGGGCCGGGGACATTAATCTGGCAATAAGCCATAATTTGAATTTTCGTTTAATAATATATGTGTGATTCTGTCTTCATCCTTCTCGCTTCAGGTAAGACATAACGTTAGGCAGCACTTCCTGGGTTCCTCCACACACAAGCTCGTATACGACGTGATTACGTGGGCCAGCACACAGATCGCTATATGCTACACAGTGGTGCCATTCGTTGTGTTGGCAGTGGGAACTTCACTGAAGTTCTACTGGTGAGTATTCTTGAACAACAGGAGTAATCGCCTGCACTCTGTCCGCTCCTGAATTTCGCAGAAGTGAATTAATGCTCAGTAATCTAAAACCAAGATGGCTTACGAGGGCAGTTATCACTGACAGAGGTGAAACGAAGAGCATGGATTTGTCTCTCCACCACAGCAACTGCCATTAATTAGATCGTTTTATTGCTAGTGCTCAAAGGAAGAGCTGGTTTTATTTTATGGCCCATGTCGAGATAAAGGAAATCTATGATGGGGAATTTGTAGAGGTGTTAAATTTGCCCCAGAAGGTTATAAAGAACTCTTATTAAGAAAAGACAGTGAGACAGACCAAAGATTGATGATTGGCATGCTGGTTGAGTTCGAGGGTATGGGAAGCCAGCCAGGAAATGAGAGAGGAGATCCATCGACTACTTCTGTGTCAGAGCTCTGTGAAAGAGCATCGTAGTGGCTGGACGATTTATCTCTTCAAACAGAGGTGTGATGAAAATAACCGTCATTATCTAAACAGTTCACGTCGTTTATATCAGATGTTTAAAGTAGGAGACATCACCTGTTGGAGCACGGATCACGAAGTATTTCACCAGATTAGGGATGGGCGATCTAGACTTAAAACTATATCATTATACACTACCGGTCAAAAGTTTAGACACACTCGTTCTTTATTATTATTCTAAAATGTGAAAAAATAATAAAAATAAAGTCACCAAAACTCTGGAGTAACACAAATGGAACTATGGGAATTATGTTGGGCTAAAAAAATAAAATCCAAAATAAATGAAAATAATTTCATATTTAACACGTTATCAGGTTGAAATTCTCTTGCTGAGGCACCCATTAAGCGGGCGCTAATGGCTATGCAAACATCAGGTATCACCGCTTTTGGCGGATCATAAAGGCGATAGAACCTTCTCTCTGACAGACTTGGATTAAATTTTTTTTATTATTTAATTATTTATAATTCTCATCTCGTCCCTATCATGTAACAATCGTAGCAACGGATTGACCCATTTATTACTGACAGGCAAAGGTAACTCAGATCCCTCTCAGTTAACCCCATTCGACGAAGACCAGCCCCTGACGGCTGATACAAAAGGCCTCTAAATCTTTAGCATCTTCAAATTAGATGCCCTTTTAGCCTAGATTTTTCAGAAATGTATTCTTGGCGTTTTCTCAACCGATTTCTTGAGGAATTTCCCTGAGATGCTTTTTAAACAGTATTAAAGGAGGTCCCTCCGACGCTGCACACTTATTGACTGATTTTTGGAATATTTCGCTCCAAGACATTTGTCTAATAACATTTGGTTTTTTGGTACATAAAATGTTTGTTTTCTAATGAAAGAAATAAACGTTGGCACAATTCTATTTTTGATTTCAAACGCTGAATCATACACTTTCAGATCAAAAGGTTTTTAAGATCATGAGAAACATTTCAGTCAGGCGTCTTCAAAATTTTGACCGGTAGTGTGTTTCATGGTGTGTTTTTTTTTTTTTTTTTAACGGTAACAATGTGACCATATGAAAAATAGTTTCATTCAGCACGATCTTTTTGGTCCCATCAACGTACAGTCTGGAGAAAAAACAGTTCAACTTAATCCTGGCCATCATCGAATACTAAATTATACTTGGCTTAACTTGGCAAAAAAAATAAAATTTATGATTTTTAATTTTTGTTCACAAATTGCAATTCCTGTGAAAATGCAAACAGCAATACTCTGATTCTTATCGTGGACGAAAGAGAGAGGGAGAGAGGTCAGAAATCGAAGGCTTTCTTTATTTCATTGACCCTTTCTTGTGCTGATTAGTGAAGTGACCATATGACTTGATTACGGAAAAACAGAATGTTAGACGATGTTAAAAGTTGGGATTCAGTGTCTTGCCCGAGGACGCTTCGGCGTGTGGAGTCATGTGGGCCGGGAATCGAACTGCCAACCCTAGAATTAGTGGACAACCCGCTCTACCACCTGAGAGACAGCCGTCCAAACAACTAGAATTAGAATTAAAATGTGCAGTGTTTCATTCATTAACAAACTCCTAAGCCTTTTCAGTGATTATATTCGACAAATAAAAACCTTTTTTTTTTAATAGCCATGAACTAAGCATTAAAAGTTGATTAAAATCACGGGTCATATCAGTTGCTTATCCAGACCTTTTTAAATACAGAATTTTATTTAACTAGACCTTTTAGAAATGTTGTAAAAATTTGAATACCCCCGATACGGTGTTATGTTAAGCTTGATCCAGTATGGTACAGTAACCTCACTATCTCTCTCTCTCTCTCTCTCTCTCTCAGGTCATGGTACTTCGGTCTGCACGTGATTTGCCTGCTCCTGGTCCTAGCCCTTCCTGTGAAGCGCAAATCATCACGTGAGAAGCTGCAGGAAAAACGGAACCATCCGGCGGAGGGCAGCGACTTCTCCAGCACAGACAGTAACTGCAACCAGAAACAGAAAACTTCCTGAAAAACGTATACCTCCTTCCACCTCTTACACCCAGACCAGTGGAGAAGTCGCACCCAGACTGATGAGCCCGAGTGGCTCTTTTTCCTCTCCTTCCAACCTAACCGAACGGAACGTTACTAAAACGTGAATAAGGACAGACAGACGAGTGTGGTGAGCCTCAGAGAATGGCACCGGGGCTAATCAGTTTACAGTGGGGAAAATCCTTCAGTGTGTTTTCACCAGTTTGGGGCTTTAATTGGTCACAAGAGGAATCGATTGGGTCTTAATGGAGATTAACAAATACAAGTTGCCTTAAAAACCCTCTATTTACTATCCAGTGCTCAGCAGGCTGGCATTGAGATCATTCAAGAAAGGAACATTTGAGGCCAGCCCTTGCAGTACTTAGAGGATTTTTTTTAAACCCTTCAGCTATTCACCAATATACCTTGTTAATTTTTGTTGTTTTTTTTAGTGTGGGGTTTTGCTAAAAAAAAAATTTGATAGAATTTGTTTGATGCCAATCTCTCATAGGCCTTAGTTTCCTGTTTTAGGCAGTTGTCTCTTCTGTACAGGATCTTGTTGTTGTTGTTATTGTTGTTGTTCATCTGTTTGATGCTTATCTGATGCTCTGTTTGGAACAGGCAAAATTCATTTGGAACGAGGGGTAATTTCTTTATACAAGATTGTCCTTTCTTTTTATTGGTTTTGTTTAAGGGCTTTCTGTTTGCATTTTGCTCTCAGTTTCTTGAGGAGAAGCTTTTAGCGTCTCTGCCATTACATTACCGTCATTAACATTTGACATCACAGGAAGCACACAGAGCATGTATTGTGGTGTATTTGCTAGGATCTTTTACAGAGCACCGATTTGTCATATCCGGATTCGTATTCCGTTATTCTACGCTACAGGAAACAGCGTCGCATCGAACCTTTTGTTTACTATTACAGCATACATTTGGCGTCGGTAATCAGCTGATCTCGTACAGCAGTTCAGATCAAGTTTCATCTGGAGTGACGTTGAGGTGTGAAGGATATTTGGCGCTTGGGGGCTTTAGGACACCTTCAACGAGTGTTTAGTCTTACAGTCAGGATTTTCGTGTGTGTTACAGTGGAAAGACCCACCGTCTGAGAAGTAGAAGTGTTCGCAGCAGATGCAGTAGGCCGTTCGATAGTGTTTTGAGTTAAAAACCACAAGCATTCTCAATGAGGAAGGAACAAAAACATCACAATGGTAAGAAAAAGTGCGAACAAAGTGCTTGAAACACAATCGATTACTTTAGTAAGACCATGTACAAACAAACCAGTGTGGCTCCTACAGAAGCACATTTCTGCCACAGGAGATACACAAACACATTTCCCTCAGCGTCTCATTATTATGAGAAAAGCGTCTTGTTTTACTACAAGAAAACATCGTTATTACGAGAAAAACATTTTGGTATTATGCATAAAGTGTCTTGCTGTTATTCTAAAAACATCGCATAGTTACAAGAAAAGTGTTTTGTTATTATGGAAAAAGCACCATGATACTACAAGAAAACGTCGTTATTACGAGTGATAAAAATAAAATTTGTTATTGTGAAAAAAAGCATGATACTACAATAAAACATTGTTATTATGAGAAAATGATCTTGCTATTATGAGAGAAATCTGTTTGAAGCACCACAGAACTGATCGTGTCTTCTAGTAAGATGCTTTTCTTGTAATAATAATGTTTTTTCACATAATAACGAGATCTTGTAGCTTCGAGATGGTTTTCTCCTAATTAACAGGATGTTTTCACGTAATAAGATTATCTGCTCGTAATAATGAGATTTTTTCCTCATAATAACGGATGTTTTCTTGTAATAATGAGATGCTGGTTGGGATTTTTCCCCTTGCGTTGCAGGAATGCGCTTCCATACGCACATCCAAGACCGATAAGCAACATCGTCGATTATGCCATAGAGTATGTATTGGTTTTTGCATCTGCTAATGTAAAGCCACAATCAGGAATTCAGATGGCGATTTAGTTTAAATCAACATTTGAGTGTATTTCTATTGTCCTGTTTAGCTGAATATTCTACCCTGCTGTATTTAACGCACATAGAAACTCTGTTTAAATACCTAAAGGCGTCCTTATGGTCGAATTTAAAGAACACACAGCAATGAAACGGGAACATTAGCTTTCTGACTCCATTTTCTTTTTCGCACTGAGGTACAATTCCCCAAAGGCCACAGTGACAGGAACCGTGGATATCGTTTGAGCAAGACAAGTGGTTCCAACCACATAACCAGCACATCAATGCAAAACTGCTTCGTATGTCCAGAGTGCCAAATCACTGCAGCCATCGCATGCTGTATGTCTGAAACCACACACACACTCACTGTGTTTATACGCTGCACATCAGGATGAGAGGTTTTACACTAAAGAAAATAGAAAGAACGATTCATTTGTTCATATAAAAGAGTTATTTTTTAACTAAAAGTAATATGACTTAAAGGTTACAGAATGATTTTGTTTTCTGGGTTGTTTTTTTTTTTTTTTTTTTGCACTTTTGGTAAGGGAGACATGACGTGGTATAGCGCTTTATAACCCGATCTGTGGGGGGAAAAATAACTACAGAATTATTAAAGATTCAAGATGCCATTACAATGCTATACCATGTGAAGAAGGTTTTTTTTTTAAATGCAGTCCATGATCTTGTCAGTGTCTTTAGGTCTGTATGTGTGTGAACATTTGTCTGGTGTAAATATGGACCATTTGTTGGAGTTTGAATTTGTATTTGTCGAGCCTAACAGCTTTTTGTCAGTCGGGTGTCCTCAGTTTTGTTAAGGTCCATGTTATTAATATAACATGTTTTATAACAATATAACATGTTACGACTTTATTCTGCTATTGGAATCGAGTTCTAGTCATACGGTTCACAAGGTCATCGTTCACAGTGTCATGAATGGAAGAATGTGCTGAGAGCCTACGTGTTTGTCAGGATTCGCCCTCTTTATCCACAGATTGTTCATATTGATTTGCATGGTCATATTTATTAATGCGACTATACATTATCCCCATACATCATCCCCAAAGCCACACAAGTATTACACGGTGTCACCTAAACACATTTGATCCCGATATACGTATTGTGTGTCGACTGGTTGTTTTATCTCTTCCATGACTTGTATCTCATCAGGTTCGAACGCTGAGATTTAAACTTCCACCAGGTGGTGAACAACTGAGACGTAAGTCTATGTGTAGATCTAAAAATAGATAAGTGTTTGATGGTGTCGCATAAATCAATGAAAAAGTCATTTTCAAATCAAAGACCTGAGCTAACGTCACTTAAAAGCCAGTAACACAGCCAGCAGACGGACGGCTCTTTTTATTGTGCCCCCAAAGCCATGTACTATCCATTTTACTACGCTGTATAACCTGTACACTTTTAGTTTCTTTCACATTTTTTCCATTCTCATGTTATCAGCCATTGCATGACAGATACCATATGTTTGCTCTATGACGGGGTTGGTTTGATGGTTGCAGTCCACAAAGTAGTTTATATATAGATATTTTATTTGGACTACATGCTATGACATTTCTGCAGAGCCAAAAGACGTCGTCTTAGATTCTTAATGTGATTACTCGCGTTATTATTTTCATCATAATGTCCGATGGAGAATAAACAATGTTTGGCTTTGTGGGATTTGTTTAGTCTAATTTTTTTTTCTGGGGAAATTGAATTGTCACATTTATATTATTATTATTATTATTATTATTATTATTATTGTGGGTAGTTTTTTTTATTTTTATTTTTAATCGGACTTACATGGATTCGGAGATTGTCCTTCACACGTTTTCTAAACACTGTGATTTTTACCTCATTCAGATGATATTTTAAAGAAAAAATTGTAACATTCTAAGGAGTCTAGGAACTTTTTTTTTTTTTTGTCTAAGTCGCTTCATCTTGTATTTGTATGTCTTGTGTGTTTGACAGATGAGCTACTGATTTAACCAGATGATTAAAATGTTTATGAACACGCTTCTAGTGAAGCGAGACTTCTTTTTAATATTCCACGTGTATGACTTTGGCTGCTATCTAAGTACCACTGTGTATCCATACAAAGTGTTCGGGAAGTTTGCTGTAAAAAAAAAAAAAAAAAGATGGACATGTCCATTCATGCCAGAAATATTCAGTTTCCATACTCGGAGTGAAAAATGAACGTACTTGTACCAAGACATTTAGTTTGTTAGGTTGCACAGTTATATTCATTATCACAAGTAATACAGGGGGTCTGAAAAGTCTCCATACATAAGGGGCTATGTTTGCCAGCACCACATTGGTGGTTCGAGAGTGGGTGTTCGTGGACGAACAGTTCCCACACTACCAGTCTTTTTTTAATTTGAATTTAATACACTTGTCAACAGTGTAGTGTGTCATGTGCTTGCCATGTTTCCTGTTAAAGTCCATCGCAGCCTTGCGCCAGCTTCCTGATCCAGCCATGAGAGTGATTTCTTTTGTCAAAGCAATTTTTCAACGCTAGCTGGAGAAAAAAAATAATAAATCAAAGAAAATTGAGGGGGGGTGTTAACGGTTTACATCTACCTTTCTGAATGTGAGATAAAGTAATTATGTATAAATAAGTGATATACACTTCATCCGATCAGGTCTGAAGATCCAAAGTTTCATAACAAAACTTATTTAAAATAATAATAATAATAATAATAATCTGTTGATTTTACCTTGGTTCCTTTTCTTAGGCTCCATCCATATTTTATTTTTAAACGTGTTCGAATTCTGCTGTAACTAAATAAATACATAAAAAAAAAATATATATATATATATAATAAAAAATATATATATATATAATACACACATCTTCTACACACTTCTCTCAGAAACCATGCAACCTGTTGCATTGAACTCCAGGCTGGAGTGGGCGGGGTCTTAGCGAATCAAATACAAGCCCCGCCCACTCTCGCATACTAGCGTACTACACAGCATATGTAGTCAGTAGAACGCCAACGCTGGCGCGTTCACTTTTTGTATACACTATGGAGTAAAGTAGTATGTTTTTGACATCGGCTTTAATAAAGACCACCCTGCTGCGCAAAATGGCTGTGTTTCTGTAGGCGAACAAGTGGAACACGCCGAAGAAGACCTGCACAACCTGAAGTCTTCTCCTGACTGGGGGGTGGGGGGTGGGGGTTAGTCATTAGTGTTACTGTGGACCTCTGCAGAGAAAAAAGTAAGTTTACTGCAAACTGTCGTCGCAAGCAAGCGGTACATTCTGACCAGGCGTGGCGGGAGAAAGCTCACTAGAGTTGACTTGTTATTGTGTGTTGTTTTTAACGTGTTTGTTTATCGTCCAGACCTAACCGTTACAGAGACTGCAGGTTGACCTGAAAAAAAAAAAAGGGTCACGTCATCACGTGACACATGACCACGGGGCACGCGCTGTCCAAATTGGCCGCATCTAGTTAAATGGATGCTTCTCGATGTTTCTCTCAGATTCTCTGCATGTCGATGCTCAAATGTTGTTCATGAATGTATAGTGAGCATTACTGATCCAATATAGTCACCATGGCGAGAAAACTTTGGTCTGGATTTGTGTACCATTTCATAAAGACTGTATTTAGACCTGTATTAGTCTTTTAAATGCTGTTTTTTTCCCTCCCCTTTAACAGTAGGAGGAACTGTGTTGTGACACACACACACACACACACACACACAGAGCCTGGAAACACATCCTCAGCATCCATGTTCTGTGCCTGCATGCTTATTTTAGCTGAAGGTTTATATTTAGGACCTTTTGGTTCTCCGTCCAAAGTCCACAACTGCTGACGAATCAGACGTTAGGGCTTGGAGCAGCGGCGTAAACCTCCAACTGACACTCGACGTCTCAAGCACTAAATCCTCACTGCGTCCTTGACCAAGAGACTGTACATAAAGGTGCTGTTTGTAATATCTCGGAAGAACTTGTTGATCTAGTCGTATCGTTTCAAAGACACGTCGGGAAGACTGACTACAACACGCGGATTATATGGGTGGAGGAGCAGGTTTACACTTGTGTACATGGATGCTGTAGGCATTTTACAACCATGAAGAACACGAGAATCTGCCCTGTCAATAAAGGCGAGAAGACACAAAAGCATGTTTTCCATATTTGACATTCGACTAACAGTGAAAATCCCCCACTCACGATACATGCCGTAGAACAGGGTTACATTGACTGTTCGGACAAATCTGACATGGATACCTGTTGACTTCCTGTGTGCACTAGCTCCAGCGTCCCCAGTGTGCAGTTTCTCTGTATGTTTTCTTTGGTTTCTCAACTTTCACCCAACCTTCCCAAAACACACAGGTTCGTGGTCTGGCTGTGCTGAATTTCCCCTAGATGTGGAGTTGTGAGAGTGGGTGTGCATGGTGTCCTGTGATAGACTAGGTGTGTCCCTGCCTCATGTCCAGTGTTCCCAGGATAAGCTGTGTCTATACAGATGTATGAATTGAAGGAGTATAAGTAGAGCGTGCTAGAATGGCATTTCCGGTTCTCCCACTGGACCAGTGCCTGTTGCAAAGTAATTTCTTCCATAAAGCATCACTTTAAGGATGCTTGCTTTTCTTGCTCTAGCAAGCTCGGTCTTTCTGATTCTTCTGTACGTATATAGTTTGAAATGGGAGTGTGTCTCGCATCATATACATCGTATTTGATTAAAAGGATGCAAGCTGATGTGTTCTTGTTTTGGAGTAAACATCACATTGGTCATGGCTATAAAATATTTGTTGCCATTTACTTTAGTTTTATTTATTTATTTATTTTTTTCTTTCCTCTCCTCTCCTCATACACTGGTAGATGGTGTGGTGTTCGGTACAATACATTCGTCTAGAAGGTTCTGTTAAACCATGAGCTCAAGTTGGAACAAGGACAAGATCAAGCACTATGCCTCTAGAATGCTATTTTTTTCCCCTGGATGATGGATGGAGGTAGATCCTTGCTCTTTTTATAGTTATATAATACCTAGAGTCTACATCAAGTCTGCTGTTTACATTTATCCAGCTGAGAAATGAATCATGCAAGCCGCCAGATCAGAGCCGCTCAGCTTTTCCTTAAGAGGCAAACTTTATTTATTAAAAAAAAAAAGTGGCACCAGGAGGAACAGGAAGGCTTAGTATTTTTTTGCAAAAAACTTATCTGTCCCTTTATAAGGAAACCAAGATGGATGATTTATGCAAGGCCAAAACGGAATGCAAATTTTGGAGGATTTATGCAAATTGCTTAGTATACTGTATGAGCCATTGTACTTTATGGCGGGATGAGAGTATGCGGAGCTCACCCAGTGTGATTTTATGAATTGGCATAAACATTGACTATTCAAACGGACACATTTAATGGACAAAACACCGATACTAGAGCAGAAGTAAGAAAGAAGAAGAAAAACACGCACAGAAAAACGCTCTTTGGTCCTTAGACCTCAAACACAAAGATGGAAATTTAAAGTGGTCCAGATTAATGCTGTACTGTATGGATGTATGGTTTATTATTATATTGATCTCGATTGTTTGCACAGCTGCTCAAAAGTCCGAATCTTGATGGTCATTAACAAGCCTTGTACTGTGCAGCCCAAGATCGTAGAAAAGACTATGAATAAAGGAAATAAGTAAAAATGTAAATCCAATGTAAATGTTATTTTCCTGTGTAATGCATACACAGCAGTAACACACCTGATGGGTCTGTGTATGTTGAGTTCGTTTGTTCTTCCACACAAATTTTTTTTTCTAACCAAACAAAGTCTAGAAATCAAATGTTAATGAATCTAAATACAAAAAAAAAACTTTACTACTTTAAATGTGTACTCTGGAAGCGTCTTCTGTTTTCATAAAGTATGTGATAAAAATGAGGGTAACGTATCTTACTGATCTTGTATCGTAATCACAGTGAAAACAAGCAAAGGGGAAACGTGAGCTTTTTGTCATATTTATTGTTTAAGCGCTAAAAAGAAGGAACATCTCTAACTCCACTGAATAATAGGGCAGACCCTGTGAGCACTGTTTGACGATCAGAACAGAGCTGCATGTACTTCAGATGTACTTCGTTTAGCAAATTACTCCAAGAAAACGGTCTGCCATAGGTTTTAGAGAGTAGTGAGGGGTCACATCGCAAGCAAAAGGCTGAGGATCGTGTGATGGGCGACACAACAATTTTCTCTTATTTCTTCATTCTTCACATATATTTGCGTCTGCTCTGAGAGTTTGTGACCTTCATGCCAAAAGTACGTATCATATTTGAGAAGAGAGAAAGTGATGCCGTATCAGTGATGTGCAGTGGAGCTGTAGTGACCAATTTAATGTATGTTAATCCTGACACGTGCTGGCATTGGGTCATGTCAGGAGAGGAGGAGGAGAAAGGGTGTTGCTCTGTTTGGAAGAGTAGAGGAGGGGCGTGGCCGTGGATGAAAGGAGGAGGGACGTTATTGTCCGGAAGAGTGGAGGTGGGGCATTAATGTATTCAGGAGGACCGAGGAGGGTCGTTCCTCTTTCATCCCTCAGTGATCCTCAGTAGTTAAACGCATGCACTCTGAGAGACAGCGAGAGAGCATCAGCAGCACACGGCGCTACCGGAAGTCACAAGGCGAGTCGTCAGGTTGGGAGTTTTGCACACAGAAGATGTTTTGAGTGATTTAGGAATTTCGATTGTGTTATCTGTACTGCTGTGTGTTCTGGTTTTGTGCTCAGAAGTGGTGTGTGTGTGTGTGTGTGTGTGTGTGTGTGTGTGTGTGTGTGTGGGGATGGTTGCTTGGGCTTGAACCTTGCTCAGTCAATATTAGGCCAAGGAGATCATTCTCTCAGCTGATTGGCCCTCGACAGCATCATGAGTGCACTTACACAGGAGGGAGCAGCTGCTCTGGGGAGCTTTGGGGCATTACAGGGTGTGTCAGGGCTTCAGAGCTACAAACAAAGGCTCAGCAACATGATTTTGATGTCTCTTTTTTTTCATCTTTCATCTGATTGTGGTCATTTGAGCTGTGATTGTTTATGAGCATTAACGCTGAATCAGCACTTTCCTTTTGGCATCTGTTACTTCTTTATTATAGGCTAACCTTGTTCATTTTAGGTCTTATCCTGGTGAGAAGTAGACGAAAACACCAATATGGAGATATATATTATTTCTCATTTTCAAAGACTTTGAGTCAGCTAAGGTTTTCACAGGGGCTTACTGATATACCCTATGTATAGTGCTAAAAATACTTTATATAATGTAAATATAATACAAAAAATCCAATTTTAGGGGTCCTGAGTATGACATTTATTTAGTAATTATTGCACATTACTGTTGTCTTATACTTGCCACACTACTAGAAATGGGTACAGTGGGGCAGTTGGGATCAATGACCTCGACCTAGAGATCCTGAATTGGATACGGCACTCGATCATTTGTCTGCAAAAGTTTGCATCTCCCATTGTTTCTGATTAAAAGCAATAACTCTCTTACAATTTCAAAATGGTCACCATTTAATGTGGGCGTATCCTGCAACAAGTCTGAACGTTACATTACTATGTTCAAATAATGGACTTTGAACTAGCTAAGGGTTTGCAGGGCTTGATAAATGTGCAGTGTTAGAAAAATGCTGTAGAAAACCATTTCTAAGACAAATGCACTGCTGGGTCAAAAGAGTCAGTGATCAGACTCCCCACCAGCAGCGTTAATGGACTTGGCAATCATGATTAGCAGAATGATGGTTATCATCCTGCAGCTTGGTTTCATTTGTCTCTTTCCTGTTCTGCATTTCGCTCCGACCTATTAAAGCATATTTCGATGGGACGATGAACTTTATTTATAAAGCTACATTCATACATTTTCAGAAATAAAGAAAAGGTGAGAAAAGTGTTCTATTGTCCTGTGTCAGTGTTGGGCAAGCTGCTTTAAAATGGAGCTGAACTTCATTAAAACTCCCTCGGAGAAATGGAGCTTCTACACAGCGTACGCTACATGGCAACAGTAGCTTCACTACACTGAAGCTACATCCATGACCGTTGTTTATAAATAATAATGAAATGAAGCTAGGATATGCTATTCAGTGAAAGTTTATTTTTAGCACTTTTAACAACTGGCATTATCACAAAGCATGCATTTGTACAGTAACAATTTGCAACCTTCATAGTTTTTTATTTATTTATTTTTAATTTATATTTTGTCTAAAAAAAATTATAAAATTATGGCTGCTCAGAGAATATTAAAGAGGCAGTTATAAAGTGTGGATATACTAGATATTTAAGTAATATCACAAGAGCAAGAGTGTAGTTATACCGAATATCAGCACATCTGTGAATCAGCGAGAGGGCGATATTGGTTTTATACAGCAGTTTTATAAATAAGAAATTAATGTCAGGTTACTGACATATCAGACACCATATGGCCAAAAAATCTGTTTATTTTTGCTCCGCTAGTGGACATAGATCTCGAAGAAGTTACACTCACTGATGACCCGTAGGCTAGATCACATTATTGATTTGTATATTCCTGTTAAAAATGCCAAAACCAGTGGTGTTGAGATCAAGATTCTGTCCAGGTCACTTGAGTTCTACTCCAACCTTGGCAAACGTCTTCATGGAGCTCACTTTTTACACAGGGGCTTTGTTGTGCTGAAACAAGTTTGGGCCTCAGGTCTGGGAAATTGTAATGCTACAGCATGCAGAGACATTCTATACAACGGTGTGCTTCCAACTTTGTGGCAACAGTATGAGAAAGTTTCACATACATTTAAATTTTACCCTTGAATGTTCAACGTAACACTAAGTCTTCATCCTATAAGGATTGCTGAGATTGGAGTTTACAGAGTAAGGAATGTTTACAGTGGGGTTTAGTTCTGGGAAGGCCATGTTAAAAGCTTGATCCTATGGCCATTTAATCATTCTTTATGATTTGGACATATGCTTTGTATCTTTGTCCTGCTGGAAGATCCAATCCTTTGTATCAGAATGGAACCAGGATGTCTTGTATCTAACAAGGTTCACAAGACCTTTGACCACAAGACCTTTGGAGGATAAACAGTCCCATATCACTACAGACCTTCCACCATACTTAACAGTGGGGATAAGGTTCTTTTCTGAATAACACACCTTGAGTGTTTTTCCCAAAAAGCTGACCACAGACAAAATTCCACTAGCGTCTATTGAACTCCAGGCGCTTACATTTGTATTTAGATGAAAAAATGCTTTCTTCTGGCATGCCTTTCAAATAGTTTGTTGGCATGGAAGTGGTGACTAAGTACAGATTTGGTGACCCCAGAATGTTTCTACAAATCTCCATCGATGATCCTTTGAACAATAGCAACATTGTCTTACCATCGTGATCTTATAAGCACAGTATTTTGTCCCACTACAAATATACATTTGTGTTTTTGAATGTGATGATTAAGATTGATTTGGTTGTCAGTCTTGATTGAGTTTGTAAGTAAGTAAGTAAAGCTTTTATTTATATTGCACCTTTCAAAACAATGTTTACGAAGTTCATTACAGAAGACATATACAAGAAAATAAAATCAGTAGTAAAAAATAAGCGATAAAAGTAATAAAGGACAATAAGCAAAAAATAAATAAAAGGCTAAGCAAATAAAATGGAATAAACAAAAGAATACGAATAAAATCAAATATGGAAAATGAACTGGTTTGAGGAAAGGCCCCAGTGAATAAATGTGCTTTAAGATACTTTTAAAAAATGCTTACTGAATAACCTGCACGTTGGTTTTTCAGAGAGAGAGAGAGAGGGAGAGTTCCACGACTTAGGCCCATAGTGACTAAAGTCAGACTCCCTGCTTTTCAGCCGTGTTTAGAGAATAACCAGCATGTTGCAGTTGGATGACCTAAGTGATCTAGTAGGAGTATATTTAGTGATCATATTACAAAGGTATGTAGGAGCACCATCATGAAGACATTTGAAAATTAATAGCAGGATTTTAAAATCAATTCTATAAGAAACAGTTAGCCAGTGAAGGGATTTAAGTGGCGGAGTGATATGATTCTTCAGTCTAGTACGTGTCGACATTGTTTCACTTTTATTCTCAACTCTTTGTAAGTGTTTAATGGGGCTCTTTGGTAAGCCAACCAAAACACTGTTGCAGTAGTCGAGTCTCAATGTGACAAACGCACCTATGAGTTTCTCACTGTCTGTGTTGGAGAGAATGTCACAAACTCTAGAGATGTTACAAAAGTGATAATATACTGTTTTACAAACATTGCTAATATGTTTTAAAATCAATTTACTTATTTATTTTTTTAAACTGATATCACTGTGGGACACAATCCCTAAATTCTTAGCACAGTCATTAGCCTTGAGAGACAAGGAGTCTAGATATGGCCCAATTAACTTTCTCTGTGCATTATTTCCGACAGTACCTCTGTCTTTTCTTTATTTAGCTGCAAAAAGTTTTGTGACATCAACAAGTTTATGCTCTCTGTGGTTTACAAGGGTGCTAATCGCCTTGTGGGCCTCTGGTGCAAGTGAGCGATAGAGTTGCTTGTCATCTGCATACTGATGGAAGGAGATGTTATATCGAATAATTACACCAGCTAATGGCAGCATATGCAAGTTCAATAACCAAGGACCCAAAATTGAGCCTTGGGGAACACCACAAGATATTTCATGACGTCTGGAGGTGTGTGTAGCCAGTGCAACCTAATATTCCACTTAAGTAGGATCTAAACCAATCTAGGACTAGGCCTGAGAGGCCAACTCAGTTTTGCAGTCGGTAAGGCAGAATCCCATGGTTGACTGTCAAAGGCAGCTCTGCACTGAGATCTAAAAGAACTAGTCCGAATTTTGTTGCAGATGATTTAAAACTTTTAAAAGAGCAGTTTTTGTGCTATGGTTGGACTGAAAGCCAGACTGAAATGTCTCATTGAGATTATTGATGTTGAGACAGTTATTGAGCTGTATGGAGACAATTTTTTCCATTCTTATGCCAAGAAATGGAAGATTAGAGGAATTTAAGGTCTGTAGTTACAGAGCACAGAAGAATCAAGAGTGTTTCTCTCAGCAGAGGCCTAACAATAGCCGTCTTAAAGGTGTGTGGAAAAAAATCCTTGCTGGAGGGACAGATTAATAATGTTCAGGATGTCTGGTAATAATGAATTTAAAACCAATTTAAGAAAGCTGGTGGGGAATGGGTCAAGAGAGCAACTAGAAGAGTTCACAAGTGATATAACCAGGGCAAGCATGTTCGGGCTGACCACTGTGCAAGTGGATAGATTACATTTAACAGCAATAGGTGGAGAGTTAGAAAACGTACCAGCAGGACAACTGCTGACTATGTTTTGCCTTATGATAGTTTTATCGCAGAAACAAACAAACTGCAAACTCTTCAGTTACAACTGCAAACTCCACACTTTTCAGTTGTGAAAAGGTTTGATGATATTTGAGGTGAGGGCTATATCAGTTTATCTATCTATGGTGGAAAGTATGGGAATCTGGGGTTGTCTTTGTGGCTGTCAATTAAACTCTAGCAGACCTTATTTCGTTATGTAGTATTTTCAAGTTTTGTAGATGGCTTGGTGAACCATAAGATTTGTGTGCTTCCATTGCTTTTCCATTGCAGCAGTGCCTTTCTGCTCTTCTGCAGTCTCTTTTTAATCTTAAAATGGAGGTACTGTTTCTCCAAGGAGCACGGGGCAACAGAGTTGATGCATTTGGTCAACCGAACACTAAAGCTCTCCACTAGAGTGTCTAAAGAAGGGAGTGAAAGAGGGGGGAGAGATGATATGAGCTCCATGAAGGACGCAGCTGTATCAGCAGTTAGATAACGCTTAGTGACAGTCCTCTTATCAGTCACAGTGTTAGTACATGTTGAAATTTCAGAGAAGACACAATAGTAGTCAGACATGACAATGTCGACCATCTTTGGTTCATTAATAGCTAAACCATATGAGCTCACCAGATCCAGTGTACGGCCATGTTTGTGTGTGGGGCCAGATACATGCCACATAAGGCCAAAAGAGTTTAGTAACCCTGTGAAGCTGACAGTCGATGGATCAGAGATTACATCCATATGAATGTTGACATCACCCGTAATTAATACACGTTCATAGTCCAATAATGTCCTAGAAAGCAGTTCCCTGAAATCAAGAAAACCTTTAAGTCCAGGAGGGTGATGGATAACTAAGCGGCTGTGACTCAGGTGGAAGAGCGGGTTGTCCACTAATCGTAGGGTTGGCGGTTCGATTCCCAGTCCACATGACTCCACATGCCGAAGTGTCCTTGGGCAAGACACTGAACCCCAAGTTGCTCCAAAGTTGCTCCACACACCATTGGTGTGTGCGTGTGTGTGAATGAGACACAGTGTAAAGCGCTTTGGATAAAAGCGCTATATAAGTACAGACCATTTAACTAGGTGGGTTTCACAAGTACAAAATTGTAATTACTGTTGAGCCATGTTTCTGCCAGGAAAAGAAAATCCAGTTTGTGTTTTTTAACAAGTTGGCCAATTACAAAATACTGACCGTAATTTTATTACTGCAGATTTAAGAACAGGGAGATGTGATTTGTTCAGTCAAATAATTACTTGCACAGTTCACCTTCATTAAATGACATGTATTTGAGGACCTCTTCCGCTTCCTACGGCCTTGCCAGCAGGTATTGCAAATGACCGGAATATTGTGAAAAGTAACATGGTTGCCTACATGTCAGACATGCTCGCTGGTAGGGACTGCTGAAAACGTAGAGGGAGAATTAAATCTTGGGGTGCATTGCTGATTGAGCTTAGTTAGAAGCCCCTGCGTTTCATCCATTTCTTCGGACATATTTCTCAGCATTGTGGTAATGACTGATCTGAGGGCTGACTGTGGCTGTGCTGTCCGCTTCCCGGGGATTTGTGAGTAACATTGCTGTGGTTGCTGCTGAAAGCTGTCAAGAGTGAATGGGAGATGCTGTAGAGTTGGTTAAATATGATCCCGGATCAGTTTTCCTACTTTCAGAATGTAAGTTCTAAGTCCTCTTTTAAATCTATCTGGATTTAGCTTTGCTCCCTGCTGTGGTGCATTAAACAGATTAGACCCTTTCGTGAAGGTTTCTGAAACGTGCGTTGCCTAACTGCTGTGGAAGATCAATGGTAACTTGAGGCCTTTGAATTTAATTTGTGCGGAACACAAGAATATCAGGTTATTTTTTTGAATTTAAACAGGTAGAATTGAGGCTCTTTAACTTCAAATCAGTCAGGCTTTCTCCTAATCAGAGTTGATAAAGCCTTACAGCTACTGTGTGGTTCATCATTAGCCAGCACAGTCTTGTCTGTGCTCTGTGCTTCTCTGAGCACATTTCTCATTATTCCTGATAAGAATGGATAAGTAAGGTACGTCCTGGAGGCCAGGGTTAGCATTAACTAACAAGCAGGCCAAACTTGGAAAATAACAAGGTTGTACTGAAAGTCTGTGAAGAACACTTTAATATCTCTGTCTGCCAAACTGACCAGTTATCCCATTGTCATGTAATGGATTTGGAGATGGATGCATACGCAGTTAAGAGCTTTATTAAAGAGAGGCAGGCAATTCCAAATCGTAGGTCAAAAAAGAAGCGAGGGGTCAGGCGATCAGTCAAACGGGCATCAACTAGACTTGGGCTAGAATCGAGAAACAAGGACGAGAACAGGATCAAAACAATGGGAAACGAGGACCGTGATTAGAGGATTAGTATGTCTCTGGCGGCAAAACACAGAAACGTACATTACTAAGCCTCGAACAAAGACACAGAAGGGGCTTAAATAATTAGCATAATCAAAGGTAGAAACACAAAGCAGGTGAGACATTAGGAAATGACCAATAACACAAAAGGGGCGGAGACAGGACACAACACGCTAAATGCTCCGCCACTCAGCATGAGGGGAAATCCGTGACACCCAATAATACTGAGCTTTGTGATGACACAACTGGGGAAAAACAACAACAACGGGACATAGGATAGTATTTAAAAATATTTTATTTAAAGCTTTTCATGTTTTATAGAACAAACAATGGAGCTAAACCCACTATATATATATATACATACAGCACATACACCTGCATATCTATGTACACATATACATGCCTGAAACTTATACATTATACACATATATATAAAAGTAATACATAGAAATAAAAACAAATAAACTTATATGTAAAACAAAGTCCTAGTACCAATGATGGACTGAATTATTGCACACTTCTAGATGTTGTATTTTCTTCCACACCTTTTAAAGAGGATATCCAGAGTGTTGAAATTAGTGATCTCCTTTGTTATTCAAAAAAGGACTTCCAGATCTGCAACAATCTCTTCTATTTTCCAGCAATTTCATATCTAATTAAAAAAAAAATATGTAACACTCTACTGAACTGTATAGTGTTGATTTTATAGTGAAGATGTTAAATAAATAAAAGATGTCAAATCTGTTTTATGCGGCCTGAAAAATTATCAGTTTCCCTAAAACAACCAACTTTCAAAACAACCAAGCTCCAGTAATTCAGTGTAGTGTAGTCTAAAACAAATGCTAGGTTACAGAATGAAAATGAAATGAAAAATAAACTTAGATGATCTTGCATGCCTGTTAAGAAAAGCGTCATTAAGCAGTCCCTCCAGGATTTCACAATCGCAGAAATTAAGCAAAACTCCATAATATTTGGAAGCGCTTGCAATTTTTCAAAATTACTGCAGATTTTCCGCAGATTTGGGCCAAGATGCATCATGTGACGTCATCACAATGAGTAAAGCTCAAAGGTCCCAAAGGTGCAATTGCAATTTCACTCATTCAAGTAGCGTTCCACAAAAAAAACTCTGCAAATTGCGTCGCAAATTTTGAAAAAAGCTGCAGCAAAGTCAAGCATTTTTGGCCGCAACAATCACAAAATAAAGAAAAATCCTGTATGGACTGAGTAAGAACCATAGTGTTTTCTGCAGAACAATTGTGACTCCAGTGACTCCAGCTTAGGCTCCAGATCCACTACAAGCCTGATCAGGGTAAAGTTGTTATTACAGATGAATGAACGTACTAGATTTCTGGGCCGTGTCACATAACTATCACCATTATAAGAAAGCATGACTTTTTTATTTCTTAAAGTGGTCATCATAATTAATAAAAACATTACCCCACATCCCAGTTTTGGTATCTTACAGTACTCTTGGTTAATAATACAGTCCTGTTTTATGTTCATTAAAAAGTAATGGTCCTACTACCTTGCCATACCGGTAGCACTAGGAACTAGCACAGACCTGTTATTACATGAATATAACTGCTGGTATGTTTTGTTTTACTTGTCAGGACAGAGTTGTCACACTTTCATTATATAATAATTTTAGTGGTTTACATTTAGCTAGAAATATAGAGTCATTATATTATATATTTACTCAACATTTCACTTGCACCAAATATCTGGTAGTGACTCACAAAGACACTGATCACATTTAATAAAAGAAAAGTTCTTTTTTAAACTTGAAAGATTTACACTGCTGGTTGAATGGGCTCGCTGTAGCTATTATCTGATAACAGCATGGCATTTGACTGAGAAATAGAGCTCTAACGCATCCTCTTCTGTTGTTCTTCAGCCTGTAACAGGATTGAGGAATTAGTGTCATAAACATGGACACCACAAGCTCTCTGAAGATGACTGCTGTGGCCTCCCAGAGCATCTTCAGCCACGTGGAGGAGGAGAACCTGCCAGCCCTGAGAGCTTACCTGGACAAACACCGTGACGTGGACAGCAGGAGTGATGTGAGTGAGAGACCATGAAAGAGATTGGATGTTTATACACTGCTGACTTGAGAGATGAATTAGGGAGAATGGTTGAGGTTGGTTTAGGAAATGTCAGACTTTGTGTCAATGATGCATACCAAATCCTTGTTTTTTTATTAAACAACTCCATCGGGATATTCAGATACATTTCAGATTCACACATTTATAAATAAATATGGGTATAAATAATTATAAAAAGGTTATACATATGAGGTAACACATAGGCCAAATTCCCTTAGTCATATAAAACAATGGGTAAGACCAAGGAATATAGCTGTGATATCGGAAAAAAGTTGTTGAGCTTCAGAAAATGGGAAGTGTCTATAAGAAAATAGCACAAGCATTGAAAATGCCCATTTCCACCATCAGCGCAATAATTAAGATGTTCCAGTCAAATGGAAATGTTATGAATCAACCTGGAATTGGACGTGTGTTTATATTGTCTCAACACACCATGAAGAGGATGGTTCAAGTGGCCAAAAAAATCTCCAAGGATCACAGATAGAGAATGACAGAACGTAGTTGCGACTTGGGATCAGAAAGTCTCCAAAACTACAATCTGAAGTCACCTACATCACCAGAAGTTGTTTGGAAGGGTTTGAAGAAAAAGCCTCTATTCTCATCCAAAAACAAACTCAAGCATCTTCAGTTTTCCAGACACTACTGGAACTTCAAATGGGATCGGGTTCTTTCGACAGATGAAACCAAAATATTGCTTTTTGGCAATAAACACCAGCGTTGGTTTTGGTGCACACAGAGAGGTAGCCATAAGGAAAAGTACCTCATGCCCACGGTTAAATATGGTGGTGGCTCTTTTAATATTATGGGGATGTTTTTCTGCCAGAAGACCTGAACATTTTGTTAGGATACATGGCATCATGGACTCTATCAAATATCAACAGATAGCAGATGAAAACCTTACTGCTTCTGCCAGAAAGCTTCAAATGGGCCATGGTTGGATCCTCCAGCAGCACATTGATCCAAATCATACGTCAAAATCAACGCAAAAATGGTTTACTGACCACAAAATCAAGGTCCTGACATGACCATCCCAGTTGACTGACTCGAAACCCACAGAAAACCTCTGGCATGTACTGAAGAGTCGACCAGCATGAAATTTAAAGGATCTGGAGAGATTCTGTACAAAAGGTTAAACAATAAAGGCAACTTTTCACAGCCTTCTTTGCTCATATTTACCAAGAGTGAATTAATTATATATATATATATATATATATATATATATATATATATATATATATATATATAAATAATATGTATGTATGTATATGTATTTAAGATAATATATAAAATGCTCTAAGCCTGTTTGTGGCTAAATGTTCTAAAAGACTAAAAGCTCTGTGTTTTTCTCTTTTTTTCTTCTCCAGAACGGACAGACTCCTCTCATGTTGGCGGCTGAGCAGGGCAGCATTGAGATAGTACAGGAGCTCATAAGAAGAGGAGCCAGTGTTGAATTGGATGATGTGGTACAAACTGTCCCATATTCCACCTCATTACACACCATTATCATCAATAAAAAATGCTTTTTACACGGGAGGATCAATATCCCCCCAATGAGCAGTGCAGTATACCATGAATTCCCTATGCTAAATATTTCCCGTAAGTACGTACACATAGCTTTTGTATAGCCAGTTCTTCAGCCTAAATATGTTGTCATCCAGAACCCTGTCTTTACTAGGTGGAATTTATAGAAAAGGTTTCCTGTGTCTTGGAGTGATGTCATTGTGGGTGGACCTGCATTAAAGTGCTAGATTCCCCCAGGTTCACTCATAATAGCAGGTGGCCTGCAGTGCTGTGTAATTGGCATGCAAAACTATGGTTCAGCAAATGACTGGGTGATGACATTCATCATACACACACCCTGAGGATCTCACACACCTCTGGTATCATACAGTACCTTGCACTTCACTGAGCGTTGTCAACCATAGAATTTGGGCACTCATGACTACTTGGTATGACCAACTGGTACGTTTTCTAAATCTCTAAAAGTCCTTCAGGTTGAGAAGAACGAACATCTAGACGTTTGGTCAAGCTTCCGTGTGGCTTTTTGTCTTGTACGTAGGATTGCTGGACTGCACTGATTTCCGCCTCCAAGGAGGGCCATGTCGAGGTGGTGAAGGAGCTGCTGGCCAACAATGCAAATCTGGAGCACAGAGACATGGTAAACATCATATAGTACATGCAAAGCAACACTTTTTGTTCAACAGCTTTTACTTGTGTCAGTTCCACGAACGGGTGAAACCCTTCTCAGATGATACTTATTGTTACAGAATACATACGATATATTTCTAACTGAGGTTTGGAACTGAACGTTTTCTTAGCACTTACTACAATCCTGAGTTTAAAACGTATATGAGTGTTGTGCTTCTTGCGCACGGTTGGCTTCATTTGTTACATTTCATTGAACCCGCAAAACGCGTTTATGCTCTTAACACAGTTCATTTTCCTCGTGATGCCTTTTAACAACTAACATGTAATATCGAGCTTTCGTCTTCAGTTAAAGAAACAAAGCTGTTTAACTTGCGTTCGCGAACGGTTCTGTAATGTACTCTGAGAACCTGACTTTTTTTTTGTACAAAACGAATTGTATTCTCTTTAATAACAAATGAAAGAAACATTTTATAGTGGACCTGTTTGAAGCGTATTGTCTTTATTTCTATAATTGACTGTTCTTTTTGGGATCCGGTATCTTGGTCCGATGAATTTTCACTGTTTTAAAAAAAAAAAAATAAGTATACGATTGTTAGAATTGACAAACAACTTTATGTCACAATGATAATTGCTCCAGCTGCAAAGCAAATACAATCTGAAACTGAAGACGGTACAAATGTATTAAATGTTTTCCTCAAATAATTTCCATAATCCATTTGCTTTGAAATTATTACTGCTGAATGTCACGCTAACCTCAGTAAGTGTCTCCGGTGAGAGCTGTATTTCCTCTGCAGGTTTTCCTGCACGATGTTAATGAGATATTCTTGTTTTATTAGACCTACTCTCCCATCTCCTCTATATAATCTCTACGATATGTGAAATAAATGTGACGTCTATTGTATAGCGCACGCTTTTCTTCTGCCCGCTTTCGAATTAGCAGGTCATTTCTATTAATTGCATATGTTTTTTTTTTTACAACTGTGTTATACATGTTTATCATTTCCCGTCACGGCATTTGTATGGAAAAGTGTGTCATGGTGCCAGTGTGTCGGTAGCACAGTGCTAATAATAACATGCTGAGCATCTAAAGTAAGCCTGCAATCTGAGTAACACTCTGACTCAGGCGAAGTGTGTTCAGGAAAACAACCCAGTAACTTTACTAAGGGCGTGTAAAAATACTGACGTGTGTATGTGTTTGCGCGTGGTTGTAGGGCGGCTGGACCGCTCTTATGTGGGGAGCGTATAAGGGCCGTGTGGAGGTGGTTCGCCTTCTTTTGGAGAAAGGAGCAAACGCGAGCATCACTGGACAGGTACGCGATTCAGTACGAAGTCCATCACAACAGAACACTGCACCTCCATTTTAAAAAAAAAGTTTCCTCATGTAAAACACTCACTCATTTAATAAATAAATAAACTTTCCTGTGATGGTGGTATTTTGATGATCTTAAAGCGAAATAAGAAAAATGAGGAGTTTGTATATGTGTGTTTGGGTGTCTTATCCATCCGTACCTTTTCCTACAGTACAGTGTATACCCCATCATTTGGGCAGCAGGCCGGGGCCATGCCGAAATTGTTCGACTTCTACTACAACACGGTGCTAAAGTCAACTGCTCTGACAAGGTGACCACCATCATCACCCCCATCTGAACATGTTGCTGACTCCACAGAGAAGTGATTCAGCCGTATTTATGTAAACAGCCTCTAAGATACCGGAATACCTTCCATTCCCACAAGGATTTAGTATGATAGTAACCATAATGCAATGAGCTGTATGCACTTGCTGAATGTTAAACACCGTTAATATATACCTCCAGTCAAAAGTTTAGACACACTTGTACTTTTATTATTTTATTTTTTTTTCACATTTTAGAACAATAATAATAAAGTCATCCGAACTCTGTAGTAACACGGACGGAACCATTGGAATTTTGTTGTGATGAAAAATCCCAAAATAAATCAAAATAATTTAATGTTTTAGCATCGTCAAAGTAGACACCCTGTTTGCCTATAGTTTTCAGAAGTGTATTCTTGGCTTTTTCTCAACTGATTTCTTGAGGAATTTCCCTGAGATGCTTTTTAAACAGTATTAAAGGAGTTCCCACCTACGCTGCACACTTATCGGCTGCTTTTCGGAATATTTTGCTCCAAGTCGTCCGTTTTAAAATGTATTTATTTATTTTTTTGTAAATACAATGTTAGTTTTCTAATGAAAGAAATGAATATGTTGGCATAATTCTATTTTTGTCTACAACACTGATTTCAAACATTGATTCATACACCTTCAGATCAAAAGGTTTTTAAGATCATGAGAAACATTTCAGTGAAGCGTCTCCAAACTTTTGACCGGTAGTTTTGGCAAAAAAAAAAAGAGAGAGAGAATTCACAAACAAAACCAGAATTTTTGTGCCTAAAGAATACAAAAGCCGCAGACAGTCCAAAACTGTGCGCAACTTCTGGTTGTTGACATGGCGAAACACAACTTTGCACTTCTAATCAGTGAAGACTTCTGTTCAATGAACTTCTGACATTTGACTCCTTATATGCACTATTATCCTATAAGAATTAGCTCACCGTAACATGGAAGGCACTACTAATGCACGGTTTTAAGCTTGTACAGTTTGATTGGCTACCATCAAACACATTTTAAAGGAGTCGTTTGTAATTTGTAGAGCTCTCTGCTTAAAGAAGTGTTAACAAGCCAACCCCTCACCCTCTGGTAAAACTTCATGAGTTGGCTTTTTGGTAAAAGTGAAGCTCCGTTTCCACAAAGGGCGGAGCTTGTTTCTGGGCCAGAAATAATGTACAATCCTGAAATGAAGAAACTAATTACATTGCATTTTGCAGTTAAAAAAAAAAGTATATTTAAAATGAGATATTTAGAAACTAACTGCACCTTTTAATAGGATTGTTAAATGAATTCTTTTCTATCCTTTATCTTTTCGTCAGTACGGCACCACGGCATTGATCTGGGCAGCGAGGAAAGGCCATTATGACTGTGTGATGCACCTGCTGGAGAACGGCGCTAATGTGGACCAGGAAGGAGCGGTGTGTGTGCTGATCATCTGAGCTCGATGTGACACTTCCAGGGATATTTAATAGGATGTTATTTAAGGAAAACCTTTTCTACTTGTAACAATGATGTATTTCTAAGTACACGGTTACAAAAATAGTGTTTTTTAAGGTATATAAGTTATATAGTTATACAACACGACAGGGCATGCTGTCATAGGAAAATAATCATGAACAAAGTGGAGTAAAGCCCAAAAGTGGTAACGACGTCACACTTTTTACCATTTATAGTTCCAATTAACGTTCCATCAAAACCAGCAACTCTAAACAGTCATTTCCTCACTAGCGTCGAAGTTAATAAGAAACAAAAACAGCTCGTCATGTTACTGAGAAAGCTGAGTCCTATATCCTGAAGACTCTCCAGTGAGGGGAAAAATGTGATGACTATTTCAAAGCACTGACACTGGAGACTCCTTCCATAAATGTTAAGTAAACGTCTCCTTACGGAAACCTTCACCACGTTAATGATTTCTGTTTTTTTTTTCTTTGTGAAATAACACAACTTTTTTTTTGCACATTTATTATGAGCCATTGATTATGTCCCTGTGAGTTGTTACTATAGAAACGAAACGTATTAGAATGAATTTGAAAACGCCTTCTGACCAATCAGATTAGAGAATTCAACAGCATTGTGGTTTAAATTACTACATTGCTTGATAAATGAAAAGTATTTAATTTGAACAGGTTTAATTGTAGACACATTTGATCTATACTTAAACTTCAGAAAGATGATTTGGATGCGTCTCTCTCTCTCTCTCTCTCTCCGTCAGAACTCAATGACTGCTCTGATCGTGGCAGTGCGTGGTGGTTACACATCGGTGGTGAAAGAGCTACTGAAGAGAAACCCCAACGTCAACATGACTGATAAAGACGGAAACACGGCACTGATGATCGCTGCAATGGAGGGCTACTCTGAGATAGTGCAGGATCTGCTGGACGCAGACACCTACGTCAACATTCCTGACAGGGTGAATACCTGTTCTCGTATTCTTGCTTTTTCCTCTGATGCGCTTTCTTCAAATATGTTTTTTTTTTTTTTTTTTTTTTTTTAATATAATGCAAGCAAAGGTCACAACTATATTTGTGTTTTTATCTGTGCTTTCTTTTTTTGTCTCAGAGTGGAGACACGGTTCTAATTGCGGCAGTGCGAGGAGGCCATGTGGAGATTGTTCGGGCTTTACTGCATAAATATGCTGACATTGATGTCAAGGGCCAGGTACTTACGTTTTCCTACGTCTTGTTTTTCTCAGACTTGAACATCCCTAATTGTTTTAATACGCCTCTATAACCCACTGACTGTATCTGTCTTTCCAATATTTCAGATTCATTTCATAATGTCCATATTGAGTCATCAAGCCACTTTAATAGGAACACCTGCTCATTCATGCAGTTATCCAATCATCAGTTATATAGCAGCAGCACAATGCATAAAATCATACAGATACAGGTCAAGAGCTTCTGTTAATGTTCATATCAAACATCCGAATTGGCAAGGATGTGACTTTGACCATGGAGGCCAGGTTTTAGTTTTTCAGGAACTGTTGTTCTTCTGGGATTTTCATACACAACAGTTTGTAGAGTCTACACAGGATGGTGCAAAAACAAAAAAACAACCCGCAAAAAACATCCAGTGAGTGTCAGTTCTGTAGGCATACGTGGCTTGTTCATGAGAGAGATCAGAGGAGAATGACCAGACTGGTGACAAGCTGACAGGAAGACTACAGTAACTCAAATATCCAGTCTTTACAACTGCGGTGAGCAGAAAAGCATCTCAGAGCACCTCAAAGCTTGAAGCGGATAGGCTACAACAGCATAAGGCCACTTTGGGTTCCACTTGATCAGCCAAGAACCAAGAGACTACAGGCTACATTGGGCACGATTCGCCAAAACCTGACAGTTGAAGTCTGGAAAAAAGACCAGGTGATGTTTTTCCAATCTTCAACTGTCCAGTTACTGTGAGTCTGTGCCGACTGTAGCCTTCTTGTATGACAGAAATGGAACCCGTTGTGCTGCTGTAGCTTTTTGGATGCTGTAGCCCACCCAAGCAAGGGTTCAAGTATTCCTATTAAAGTGGCTGTGAGCGTGTAAAACCATGTAAAAGCAGACAATCTCACTATCCAATTTTCATATGTTTGAATGCGGTGGTGTGCTTTCATTATCTCTTGCGCTTCCTGTACACAGGACAGCAAGACTGCCCTCTACTGGTCAGTAGAAAAAGGCAATGCCACCATGGTGCGAGATATCCTGCAGTGTAACCCTGAGACAGAAGCCTACACCAAGGTAAACCCGAACCACTTGACTTCCAGGGAGACAGAAAATATCACAATGCTCTGAAATCACCACTTTTCTACTTTTGTGTGTGTGTGTGTGTGTGTGTGCTCCTATATTTTAGGAAGGCGAGACTCCTCTTATTAAAGCTACCAAAATGAGAAACATTGAGATTGTTGAGCTTCTTCTCGACAAGGGAGCGAAAGTGTCTGCTGTGGACAAGGTAACAGTGTTCTGTGCTCTTTGAAAAATGTATATAAAAAATACACATTCATTCACAGTGTGCAGGGGCGAAATGATTTGAAACGGCATTTTTGATGAATTAAATGCCCAGATAAGTAGTGTGTTGTGTTAACTTTGAATTTACGTTAATCTGATGTAACTTCTTTTCTTATACAGTTTAATCTATTTTGAAAACGGTTCGAAAACATTCGACGTCACACTCATCGGATAACACGTTACTTGCAAGAGAAAGGGTGAATGATAATCTGAAGCATGCATGCACAGACATTTCAGACAAATGGTCCGAGGGCAAGCCCCATCCAAGCTGGCACTGTTGGGCTCTTGAGCAAGGTCCGTAACCCTCTCTGCTCCAGAGGTGCCATATCATGGCTAACCCTGCGCTTTGACCCCAGCTTCCTATCAAGCTGGATATGCGAAGAAACAAATTTCACTATGCTGTAATGTGTATCTGTGACAAAGTCTTCGGCTAAATTCGAATAAAAAAAAAAGTGCAAAATTTCAGGAGAACAAATGTACTCACATCAGACTGTACAAGTGGCGGTTTTGTTACATATACAGTGAATTTGTGTGTGGAACCTCAGTGCTTAGTAATTACTGGATGAGTAAACGCTGCGCTTTCAGAAAGGAGACACAGCGCTGCACATCGCCATCAGGGGTCGGAGCAGAAAGTTGGCCGAGCTGCTCTTGAGGAACCCTAAGGACGGCCGCCTTCTATACAAGCCCAACAAGCAGGGCGAGACGCCCTACAACATCGACTGCACGCACCAGAAAAGCATCCTCACCCAGATCTTTGGTGCCAGTGAGTGTTTTCCTAACTGGCATTTGAACAAGTCTTTCTTTAGCCTTCTGATTAAAAATAAATAAAGATTCTGATATGTTTTTTTTTGTTGTTGTTTTTTTTTTTTTTTTTACCCTGACCTATTATAGAGCACTTGTCCCCTACGGAGTGTGATGGCGACATGCTGGGTTATGACCTGTACAGCAGTGCGCTGGCTGACATCCTTAGCGAGCCCACCATGCAGCCACCCATCTGCGTGGGTCTGTACGCTCAGTGGGGCAGCGGCAAATCCTTCCTGCTCAAGAAGCTGGAGGGTAAGAGCACCACTGCACATTTATCTCTTTATACACCAGTAAAGTGCTGAACAGGTATTGTGCAGTTGAACATGTTCTGCATTGTGCTTAATTAAAGTACGATGGCTAAATGAGCTGTCATGTTGTTTTCAGATGAAATGAAGACGTTTGCAGGCCAGCAGGTGGAGCCATTGTTTCAGTTCTCTTGGCTGGTGGTGGTGCTGACTCTGCTGCTGTGCGGCTCTGTAGCTGTGATTCTTGGCTTCTCTGTCGATCCCAGGCTGGCCATTGCTGTGGCCCTCAGCCTGCTTGCTCTGCTCTACATATTCTTTGGTGGGACTCTCTTAGGAATCGATTCAACTGCTATGCCTAAAAGGGATTGTTTATACAGCAGTTCACACAACCTAGTATTACTTTTAATGACGAATGCTGACGATTCCATTTCTCACGACAAACTAGGCTAGGACTAATATTACTGTATATTAATTTAATAAGGTTTATCAGTGAAGCATATTCAGTATTCAACTCTTTTTATTTTTTTTCCTAAGAAATAGACCAGTGGTTCTCATTCAGGGGGGGCGTGCAGAGATCGGAACGGGGGCGCGAATTGTTTCAAGAAAAAAACAGACAGGGCATCATTTGGATACTCTGTGTATTTTATTGCTTTTCAAATAGAATGTGCATTTATGAAAAACTGTGTTCCCTCTCCCTCTGTATTTTCTTTTTTCTGGGGAGAGGTGGAGCTTAGCCTGCCTTTTATCTAGCTGTCAGTACAGACCAGTGTTGACAACTTATTATAATTTTTAAAAAATGATTAATTTGCTTTTATGAAAAAAAAGTGGCTAGCGACTTTTTGGACAAACCTTAGCAACTTTCTAAACGTGGCCAGTCCTGTCCTGCAAGCGCGAGGTCTTGCTTTCCCGCTGCACTCGCACCTCCCTCTGCGTCTGCTCTGTTCAGTGAGAGGCTGAGAGCCGGAGATTTAACAATGTCATATATAACAAGATGCACCCTTTATCCCAGTTTACATCATTCATATGCGAATGTTTTTAGAAAGCAAGACGAATGTAATGCAACATGTTTAACATGTAAAATAGTACAGCCTAGTTCTCTTGTTCAAAGTAGTTCTAGTGTTCAGAAACACTTTTGATCATTCATGTTCCATACCCGTCCGTTATATAGTTATATAAGTGTCATAAAAGTTATTTCTTAAAAATCACGTGATGTAAAGTGATTAAATTACAAAAACATCTATCTATTTATCAAAAACAGATTATAGATTAGGTGTAATATATTAATTAGTGCCACATGATGGGGAAGGCTTGGGGGGGCTTTTAGGGAAACAAGCAGCTTTTAGAGATGTTCATGTGCAACCTATAAGTGTGCAACTCTTCACAATAATTTCAATAGCACATCAATGCAGTCTAAGTTCTATGTACATCTTTAGTAAAGGGATCATTCAGAAGATTAGACTACGTCCATTGTATAAATGTCTAGTCCCGTGCTCCCAGCCTGTCTCCATGCTAACTTTGTTAAGCTTTTTAGCCCATGAGAGGAAGGAGCATCTACAGCCAGACACATTCTATTAATCAGCTTTACAGCAAATCAAATTACCAAAACCCATGTGCTGTGTAGTTTATATCATGTGTGAAGATTGTTAGTGTTTTTTTTATTTTTATTTTTTTTGTCCAGTAGAGAGCAGTGCTGCACAGTGACAGAAATGGTCTGATCAGTTTACTGCGATATCCAGTGAGCGTAAGAAGAACTGCATCATAGAAAAGAAGAGGGAACAGGGTGAAGGGAGAGCCAAGATAAAAACCTCACTAGACTTAAACCTGCATCATTAGCAGGTTTTTCCAAATTAAACTCTAGTACACAATTCCTGTTTGGAGCAGGATATTTTTCAGAATCAGTATTTCTTAAGAGTTTGATTGGTTGCCCAAGGTGAAGATTCCCCATTGTGTAAATCTCAAACATTCTGCAGCCAGAGATCGCTTTTAATAGTGTAAAATAAGTTTGACTTTCCCCACAGATTTATTTTATGAACATAAACCTATTTAAAAATTAGGCTCATTAAACAGTGTATAATAATATTCTGCCTATTAATTAGCGGTCTAGATGTTGAGATTTTTTATAGACCCCTTTATTTATTTATTTATTTATTTATTTATTTATTTTACTTATTGAGGTATGGATTATATATATTCAGTTCACATGAAAGTTAAACTGGCTAATAACTGTAAGAACTTAATAAATATTTTATTACAAAATATAAAAAATCTGGACCCATCCAGACCCCACTTTGAGACCCAGTGGTGTAATGCATGCTGGGTATTGTAGTGACCGAACACTGATGGACAGCGATTGTGTCCCAAATCGCCGTCCATCAGTGTTCGGTCACTACAATACCCAGCATGCATTACACCAGTGCTGGGACATGCTAACACGTCATGAAACGGGAGAGAAGTGAACGTTGTCGCCTGGTTACACACACTGTCCCCAAACGAAGAAGCTCGTTGCATTTCTTCATTCGTTATTCCTTATAGAATTTATACTATATCATGTAATTTCCTATTCACTTGATTTATTTTTCCACATTTCATATACACCTCTCTAAAATGCGTTAATACTCATCTGAAGATGATTGCAGAGTGAATTCGGCAAAGCAAACGGTCAAAAAACTCCTCCGTCTTCGCTCGCAGAGTTTTGGGCAATATTAAATGGTAAATGCTCTGCACTTATATTGCGCTTTTATCCAAAGCGCTTTACACTGTGTCTCATTCACACACACATTCACACACCAATAGTAGCAGAGCTGTCATGCAAGGTGCTAGCTTGCCATCAGGAGCAACTTGGGGTTCAGTGTCTTGCCCAAGGACACTTCGACATGTGGAGTTATGTGGGCCAGGAATCGAACCGCCAACCCTACGATTAGTGGACGACCTACTCTACCAACTGAGTCACAGCCGCCCAGTATTAGCTGAAAGTGTCCACAGATCAACACTTCAAAATTTATCGAAAATAGTAGACCATCCGTGTACCTTTGGGATCCTCATTTCAACACGCTATGATTTGGGAACACACTCATTCAAATCTCGGATACTATTTAGGACAGTAGGCGAATTGGGACGCAGCAGTGGATTGAGCCAAAACACAATCCTCTGTGCTACAGACTGCTACAGTTTTATGCCAGAATTCTCCTTTAAACTTCTCCCCGTTATGTGACTTCCATACTGTTTCTTGTTTCTATAAAGTCAGAAGTTCTTTCAGTTTTGCTGACTATTTGTTGTTTGCTATTGTAGTGCTGGTGTATTTTGGCGGGCGCAAAGAGGGCGAGAGCTGGAGCTGGGCGTGGCTCATCAGCACCAGGCTTGCACGCCACATCGGCTACCTAGAGCTGCTGCTCAAACTTATGTTCGTCAACCCACCAGAGCTTCCTGAGCAGACTACCAAGGCCTTGCCTGTCAGGTACTGAACACAGAGCCATGACTTTACTTACAAGGCAAAAGCACTTTCAGTAATCAAGTAGGGATTACATTTACGTTTGCTCATTTGGTTAGAACCCCCAACTGACTGAGAATTGAGGCAAGATACAACTAAGCAGCTGTTGGGATTTGAACTCATGACCCATGTTCAGTAGCTCTTAACCACTGTGCCACCATTGTGATCGGATGTGTAAATGGGTACAATTTAGACACCTAATTAATATAGCATTAGTGAAGCTATCCACCTTTTTATGATATAATTATGCAATGTTTCTAAAGGTTTGAATCCCTGGCTACTGAGGTCAAGAATAGCAAGCTACTGGTGTGTGTGTGTGTGTGTGTGTGTGTGTGTGTGTGTGTTTAGATTTCTCTTTACAGACTATAACCGCCTGTCGAGTGTGGGTGGGGAGACCTCCATGGCTGAGATGATTGCCACGCTTTCAGATGCATGCGAAAGAGAATTTGGTTTCTTGGCTACTAGACTCTTCAGAGTCTTTAAAAAAACCCAAACCCAAATTTTTAAAACTGCTTTTTTTTTTTTAAAAAAATTTTATTTTTTTTTTTATTTTTTTTTTCCACAAAAAAACCCCAACCGCGTATTTGGAAACAGCGAATGAATGTTGGTGCTAATCGGAATGCTAGGATTTCCTTCGTTTTTTCAGACACATTAACAATTCGGGCCAAGCTAACACCTGCATTAGTATCACAGCATTTGTCTCTGGCTCTTTCTCGCCATCTTCAGGAAAGAAGTGGAAGAAGACATGCTGCGTGCCATCTTTCGTTCTTTTTGCACTGACTCTGGCATGCCTGGTGACAGGTATGGCCCTCTTGGCTATATTTAAAGTGGATTCAGCTAACGTGACGGTAAAAGCGGTGCTGGTCTCTGTGGCCAGCGTGGTTGGCCTCGCTCTGCTGCTCAACTGCAGGACCTGGTGGCAGGTGGCCGACTCTGTGCTGCGCTCGCAGAGGAGGAGGCTGCACAGTGCCGCCAACAGCATGCACAAGCTGAAGAGCGAGGGTTTCATGAAGGTATACACGATCTTTAGATGTACAGGCGATACAGGTTTGCACAGAGAAAGGTTTTTGAACACTGTATATTTTAGCCATCTTGATACATACTTACAATTGATCATACACTCACTGTGCACTTTGTTAAGAACACTGGGTAGGGTCTCCCTTAACTCTCAGAACATCATCAATTCTTCATCTAATCCTACCATCTAGAACTTCTGCTCGATGTATGTTTTTTTTTTTCTTTATTGAACCATTCTGAGTAAACTCTAGAGATTGTAGTGTGTGAAAATCCAAGTTATAGAAATACTCAAACCAGCCTGTTTAACACCGACAATTATGCTATGGTCTAAATCACAGAGATCACATTTCCCCCCTATTCTGGTGGTTGATGTGAACATCACCAAAAGCTGTTGACCCGTATCTGCATGACTTTATGCATTGCCTTTCTGCCACACGATTGGCTGATTTAGATAATTGCATGAACGAGTAGGTGAACAGGTGTTCGTAATGTAGTGCTCGGTGAGTGTATATTTATAATGTTAACTGGTTTAACCTGTAAATGTCTCATCTGCTATTTAATAATTACTTAAATACTACTATATTGGTCATCGGAACATTTTGTATAATATTGTTCCTTATACCACAAAGCTGTTGAATTGTTTTAAGCTGATCGTTCAGAAGGTGTTATACTGTGAAGGCATGTGAAAAAATAAGTACACCCCATGGAAATTGTTGGCTTTTTTGACATACTTGGACAACAAACATTTGATCATCTTTGAAATACTGCCTAAGTTCATATACTTTTGAACAAAACCAATAAGAAAAATTAGCTTTTTAAATCATTTATTCCACAGGAATATCAATAGATGTGATATTCTTCTTTGGAAAACATATGTACACCCTTGGCCTCAGAAGCTAGTATTGACCCTTTTAGCAGAAATAACTTATTGTGGGTGTTTTTTTTTATAATTGTCCACCATTTCTTCTATTTGAGCCATTCCTTGGTGAATTTGCTAGTGTGCTTAGGATCATTATCCTGTTAAAAGGATCATTTTTGATATGATGCAGAAGTCATAGTTGAATCAATGAATGTAAGCTGTCCAGTCCCTGAGGCAGAGAAGTAACCCCAAACCATTTCCACCATTGTGCTTCGCAGTTGATATTAGGTGCTTCTCATTAAAAGCTTTTTTTTTGGTCTACACCAAACATGTCTGCTGTTACTGTGACCAAACAACTCCATCTTTGTTTCGTCTGTCCAGAACACATTATTCCAAAAGGCCTTTTCTTTGCCTACTGTAGTCTTGTGAAGGCTTTTACCTGGCACGCCTCCCATGCAGGTCAAATTTGTGCAGCTGAAAATCTACCTGATTTGAAATAGGGGTTGAATAATTTTGATCGCAACTGTGGGTGTATATAACATATAACATATATCTATATATCTATCAGTATTTCACAAAAGTGAGTACACCCCTCACATTTTGGTAAATATTTGATTATACCTTTTCATGTGACGACACTGAAGAAATGACACTTTGCTACAATATAAAGTATTGAGTCTACAGCTTCTGTAACAGTGTAAATTTGCTGTCCCCTCAAAATAACTCAACACACAGCCATTAATGTCTAAACCGCTGGCTACAAAATGAGTACACCCCTAAGTCAAAATGTCCAAATTGGGCCCAATTAGCCATTTTCCCTCCCCGGTGTCATGTGACTTGTTAGTGTTACAAGGTCTCCGGTGTGAATGGGGAGCAGGTGTGTTAAATTTGGTGTCATCGCTCTCACACTCCCTCGTACTGGTCACTGTATGTTCAACATGGCACCTCATGGCAAAGAACTCTCTGAGGATCTGAAAAAAAAGAATTGTTGCGGTACATAAAGATGGCCTAGGCTATAAGAAGATTGCAAAGACCCTGACACTGAGCTACAGCACTGTGGACCATACAGCGGTTTAACAGGACAGGTTACACTCAGAACAGGCCTCGCCATGATTGACCAAAGACGTTGAGTGCACATGCTCAGCGTCATATCCAGAGGTTGTCTTTGGGGAAATAGATGTATGATTGCTGCCACCATTGCTGCAGAGGTTGAAGGGGTGGGGGTCAGCCTGTCAGTGCTCAGACCATATGCCGCACACTTTATCAAATTGGTCTGCATGGCTGTCGTCCCAGCTACAGTTCATTGAGGTAACCATGAATGCCAACATGTTCTATGACATACTGAAGCAGAGCATGATCCCCCAATTTGGAGACTGGGCCGCAGGGCGGTATTCCAGCATGATAACGACCCCAAACACCTCTAAGACGACCTCTGCCTTGCTAAAGAAGCTGAGGGTGAAGGTGATGGACTGGCCAAGCATGTCTCCAGACCTAAACCCTATTGAGCATCAGTAGCTGCGTTTACATGGACAACATGTAAGAAACTACCATGTAAACAGCTATTTTTACTTACCTAATTAAGGTCATAATCGTGGTAAGCAATAATCTAATTAAGATGTGTGGAGTACTCCTGTTTTAGTCGCATTATGGACGAGTATTATAGACATGTAAACACCTTAATCACATGAACGTCGTGTGGGAGTTTTCACCCCATTTTGCGACAGGACACGATCACGCACGGCAGTTTTGCATTTTACGGCGAACAAGAGAGTTCGGCTGCGTCCGAAATCGCATCATTTCCTACTATAGGCCCGTAGTGGGGAATAATACATGTATCTCGGCTACTATATAGACAGTAACTACGCGATTTGGGACACACCCACAGCTTCAAGCAGTCGTCTATTTGCATGTACAGCATGACAAATAATTAACTGCACTTAAAGCATTCGTTAAAAATTTTTTAACAAAAACACCCAAAACTGTAAATGGTACCATAACGAAGACGAACTGTATGTTGATACGTGAAATTCTGGAGGGACGTCGGATGGCGTGGCGCGGTGACGTAATGATGCGGGCTGTTAATCTAATTATGTTCTAAAACATGTAAAACGGGAACATGACAGGAGTATTCTAAAAGCGACTCATGTAAACACCTTAATCACAATATTATCTTAATCAGAGTAAGGTCAATAATTAGATTAATGCTGTCCATGTAAACGTAGTCTGTGGGGTATCCTCATACTAAAGATGGAGGAGCACAAGGTCTCTAACATCCACCAGCTCCGCGATGTCGTCATGGAGGAGTGGAAGAGGACTTCAGTGGCAACCTGTGAAGCTCTGGTGAACTCCATGCCCAAGAGGGTTAAGGCAGTGCTGGAAAATAATGGTGGCCACACAAAATATTGACACTTTGGGCCCAATTTGGACATTTTCACTTAGGGGTGTACTCACTTTTGTTGCCAGTGGTTTAGACATTAATGGCTGTGTGTTGAGTTATTTTGAGGGTACAGAAAATTTACACTGTTACAGAAGCTGTACACTCACTACTTTACACTTTAGCAAAGTGACATTTCTTCAGTGTTGTCACATGAAAAGATATCAAATATTTTCCAAAATGTGAGGGGTGTACTCACTTTTGTGAGATACTGTATATGAAATGTCTTTGACATTTGTTTGACATATTTTGGAACTACGTATATAATTACATTATACAAATGCTATCGAAATTGTACAACCTCCATTGCAAGGATTATTGTCAAAATTTACAGACTTTCAGCTGTTTGCAATGAACAATGAAAATGCAACTTTATTCAACAGAATTATTCAGCCCCCTGAATAGAATTCCTCACAACAGCACAAATATGCAAAACGGATGTTGTCTCAAGCACACCTGATATAACTAATCAAGGGCTTCATTAGTTGCACCAGGTGTGCTTGAGCTGGAACACATGAAATACCTGACCTGGCTAGGGGTAGAAAATGCATTAAATACCTGGACGGGGCAGAAAAAGGAAGTTATCAATGGCTGCAACTACATTTCTGAGAAGGCAGGTTGTAAAAAACCCTTGACTAACTGAAAAAGTCTTGCAGCAAGACTTGGTAGCAACAGGTTTCAGTGAGCACAGTAAGGTGCGTACTAAACACAGAAGGTTTCAATGCCAGAACTTCAAGACATGCACCACTACTGACCCAAAAGCACAAGAAAATTTGGCTCAAAATCATATAAATAAGCCACAGAAGTTGGGCTTTTGTTTGGGATTCTGTTCTGTAGAGTGATTGGAACAAAACTGGAACTTTTCGGCACAATGGATCAGCGGTATGTCTGGAGGAAGAAGAATGAAGAAAGAACACTGTCCACTGTCAAGCATGGTAGTGGCTACTTTGCATCTTCTGGCACTGGAAACCTGCAGCATGTTGAAGGCAAAATGGATTCATTGAAGTATCAGGAAATCCTAGGAGAAAACGTCATACCATCTGTGAGGAAGCTGAAGCTTGGGATAATTGTCCTGTTGGAAGGTCCAATGATGCCCAAGCATATTTCAAATTCCACCAAGGCTTGGTTGTAGAAGTCTTCCTATAAGATTCAACATGGCAATTTCAGTCACCTGAATTGAACCCCATAGAAATCTCTGGTGGGATTTGAAGAAGGTGTATGCAGCACGCATACCCAAGAATATTACTGACCTGGAGACCATTGCTCATGAGGAATGGACAATGATCCCTCAGGAACACTGTTAGAAGCTGGTGTCTGGCTATGACCTGGCCGCAGTTCATAGCAGCAAAATGGTGCTCTGCTAAGTATTAAAGATACTTGCCATGAAGGGGTTGAATAATTTTGAAACTGAGAGAAGACCTTATAAGTTGCCTTTTCAGTTGAATTTGGGGAAACCACTTGAAGCATTCATTGTGTTGAACTATTTCAACTGCTTTTGTTTGATTTGTTCATTGCAAACAGGTGAAAGTCTGTATATTTTGACAGTATACCTGATTTGCAATTGGGGTTGAATAATTTATTGCAACTGTATAATACTCATAAATATACTAGAATTACATTATACCTTCATTATACGTGTTCTGATGTAATTATAATACCTGTATATATTAGTACACATTTCTATAATTATTATTCTATAAGAACCTGCGATTCTTCACCTAATGTTTGAATGTCTCCAATGTTTATAGCTGTTCTTCTAAGCTACACTGAAGGGAAAAAAACAGCAGCATGTTTATCTTGTCTTGAGCTAGGTGCTCAAATGTGAAGTGGAGCTCATGGCTAAAATGGCGAAGACCATCGATGGCTTCACTCAGAATCAGACTCGTCTGGTCGTCATCATCGATGGCCTGGACTCCTGTGAACAAGATAAAGTGCTGCAGATGCTGGATACGGTGTGTGTGTGTGTGTGTGTGTGTGTGTGTGTGTGTGTGTGTGTGTGTGTGTGTTTGTACGTTTGGTCAGATTGCAAAAAATTCTGCAAGAAACAACATTTTGGAAATTTCTGATCATTCCCTCATCTTCCTCCACTTAACATAAAGACACAAACAACACCTCTCAATCTGAGTGAATGGTAAACACTTTCATCAATTTCTCATTAACAAAGCAGAACTACACACTGTAGCTATCAGAGTTCACCCCAGAAAGTTCAGATTCCTCTTTTCCACCTGGAGTAATAGAATTTCCTTCAGCCAAACGTTATTATTTGGGGATATAATCCCCTTGTGTTGGCAGCCTGCTCAGTGCTAATGAAATCTCCCTCCTTCCAGAGCACCTGAAACCTCAAAGACCCCTTTGTGGCTCATTTAGTCACATCACTTTTAAATTCTGAGCATTTTTTTGCCTCCAGTTTTAATAGAAATTACAAAATTGAATTTTTATCGCAAGCTAAATGTTTTCTAAGCTTGCCGTGGCTAAAGTTCCATAGCGGAAAGGATTTGCATACTACTATGAATGGAAATGGCCTGTGGAGGATTATGGCATGTTGGGAAAGAGACAATAAGGTTTTTGTGGCCCAGTGCAGTATAAACAAATATTTGAGCTTCGACACTAGCCTGAGGCAGCACACAGCAGTAATTAACTTTTTTAAATAGTGTACAAATCAGTGTCCTGTGACACATGGCCATGCTCGAGTCTCTCATGAGTCTGGAAAGTCCCTGTCATTTCTCAGACTGGAGTTTCTTCACTAGACCGTGACCTTTCTATTTGGTGTCCTGTACTGATAAAGGCTCTGATTATATTTTAATGTGCAGGAATAAACTTTATATGCAGGCATTACCGAACCAAATTCTTTCAGTGTTAACAAATGGGCAAGATGCTGGGTCTCATTGATTTCAGACGGCTGAATAGAATAACAGTCTCAGCCTACCACAAATCATTATTATTAAATGATGCAGTGAATGTCACATTACATGAGAGTGCTACCATATTATACTTTGTTTTGATTTTAGTTATGTCAATAAAAATATATTGAATTAAGGATAAGCCTTATTAAAAACTCAAAGAAGCAAAAATAAGGCACCAATGTAAAGAAAAGTGAAAAATTTACATAAAATACATGCAGTCAAGCACCACTGATATTCTGCTTTGTGAAGATTTTACAGTTTAGATTAAATCTATATATCTCATATGTAGAGATGGTGCAAATCAGTAGAAACTCAAAGTGGTTTGTTGTATGCTCTGAGAGACTTAAATGCACAGGCAACAAACCCAACCCTAGTCCTGGAGTACACCGCTGTCCTACACATTTTCCACACACTCAAATGTCAAAGAGTTTCTGCAGGACCTGGGTTGGGTTCTGGTGTTCTAATGCATCTCTTCCTCTGCAGGTGAGGATTCTCTTCTCCAAGGGCCCCTTTATTTCCATCTTTGCCAGCGACCCCCACATCATCATTAAAGCCATCAACCAGAACCTGAACAGCGTGTTGCGTGATTCCAACATAAACGGCCATGACTACATGCGCAACATAGTGCACCTGCCCGTCTTCCTGAACAGCCGTGGCCTCAGCACGGCCAAGAAGCTCAGCATGGCTGCGCCAACCAACGGCGATCTGCTTGCTGCTGAGGGTAAGTAGAAAAGCACGGCAGATATCTGTGAAAAATCTATGCGAAATGATCAACAAGGATAAACAGCCTCCGTTACGACTTTCTAATGATCTAAAAATGGATATAATTTAATAATAGTTGTGTTGTGTTTTTGTGCCTCTGGGATCCTGCAGCATGGCATGAGGATTTGGAGAGAAAGTTTCAGTCTCAGAACAGTCTCGGAGAGCAGGCCAAGCAGGGCAGTAAATCGACTCTGAACAGGAGGGTAAGTCTCAGCTGATTGGAAAAAAAAATCGACTTGAACCTCATGTCCAAACCAATGGGTTATGGATTTCCAGAACATATTTTGAGTCATGGGGAGCTTAGCGGTTAGCACATTTGCCTCCCACCTCCAAGGTTTGGGGTTTTATTCCCGCCTCCGCCCTGTGTGCGTGGAGTTTGCATGTTCTCCCCATGCTTCGTGGGCTTCCTCCAGGTACTCCGGTTTCCTCCCCAAGTCCAAAGACAAGTGCTGTAAGCTGATTAGTACTTCCAAATTGTCTGTGATGAGTTGGCACCCCATCCAGGGTGTCCCCCACCTTGTGCCTCAAGTCCCCTTGGGATAGGCTCCAGGCTCCCCACGACCCTGTGTAGTATAAGCGGTACGGAAAATATATGGATGGATGGATTTTGAGCCATCATAGCTCTGTGAGTGCTTCTCGTGCAAATATCTTCCTCCTTCAGTGGAGCAAGATACGAGCATCACGCTAGCACTCAAATATAAGACGCACAGTGCTCACTCTGTTGGCGTGCTTGTGTTTGTTGTTCGTGCGCGTTCTCCATGAGGCTGGCAATGTGGAGAGGGATGCTGTCGGAACCCCTGGATGTCGCCGAGGAGCGTCTGTAATTGATTTAATGTCTGTTTACCCTCCCCGCTGAGATGGCATTGCCTAATGACAGGGTGCAGCAGCAGTGGGGCTCGGTGACAAAGCTCTGGCACGGTCGGCATCTAGTGGGAGGCTAAATGGCTCTGCTGCCTGCCCTGCGAGTGCCCCATTTGTTTGCCTCACTGATTTATCAGCCCGCTTTTCATTCGGCTTTTGGGGACTCGATCCTTTTGTGCTGCCGCCGATGCTGGCGCGCCTGGCAGTCGTCCTTGTTTTTCGAGAGTGGAAGTTCATGTTTCGCCCGTTTACAAGAAGCTCATCAAGTCTTTCCCAGCCATTACAGAGAGGAAGACGCAATGGCTTCACCTCGTTCCTGCTGATTTAGCTAATGTGAACTTCTAGGTTAACAAGAGCTTTGGTCAATACATATAAAAATGTTTAGGGTTGTGATGAATGAGAGCTGACCAAGTTTTTTTGTTTTTTTTCTCAGATTTTCCAAAGAGGCATTGAAGGGTTTAGAGTGATTTCTGCATTTATTTTTTATTATTTAAATTTTTTTCACGGATAATGTGCACTGAAAAACCACATGTCTGAGTAGCCCGGTTTCAGTTTTGGGCATTTTAACCTCTGCCTTCCTGCTGGCTTCAAAATGGGCTACCTGTTTGTTCATTTATATTAGCAGCCACACACTCCGGTCGCAAAGTGAGGAAACACTTTGGGTAATGTACCTGATGCTATGATTTATGCTTGTGATCATGTGACCACAATTATAATTCATAGAGTTTGAATTGTTTCAAAATCAATTTCAGTACAATTATGTATTCTGTCTCATATGGGGCAGTCTAGGCCAACCGTCTTGCCGGTGATGGGATGAGTGATTATTACATGCAGAACATGTAATGAACATTTTTTTTTGTCCCCCCACATTCTTGCAGCGTCGATAAAATCTGTTTAGTGTCGAGGTCTCAATGTCACCCCAGGTTCTGTAAACAGGAGGAAAAAAACTGATGTGGGTCTTCAAAGTCTTATTAACTTAAGGATAATAAATCTTTCCTCTTGCCTGACAATCATATTCCAATTAAAATTGAGTTGTAGGCGTGGCTTTGGATGGAACACTAATAAGTGTGATGCATTTGTTTAAATTTCGAGTTTCGAAACAGCTAGCTTAAGATAACTTCCACCGAAATCACTGACTACTTTTGAGTAGTAACATACTCAGTCCCTCTCTGTTATATAACTATTAGGTTATTGCAATTATTTATCTTATAACTGGTGTGTGTGGGGCGTTCTGGCGCACTATGGCTGCGGTCGCATCCTCCAGGTGGATACTACACACTAGTGATGGTTGATGAGATTCCCACCCCATACTATGTAAAGCGCTTTGAGTTTCTAGAAAATATTGCAAAGATATTGCAAAGATTAAGGTAATAAATCTTTGTGATTTTGTGCCCACTGTTATTAGTTCATTATAAGCTGTTGTAAAATAAGCCTCTGTGCTAAATTGTGTCTGTCTGTCATCCAGGATACATACCGGAGGCGTCAGATGCAGCGTACAGTCACGCGCCAGATGTCGTTTGACCTGACCAAGCTGCTAGTTACAGAAGACTGGTTTAGTGACATCAGCCCTCAGACCATGAGGAGACTCCTCAACATCGTATCAGTCACAGGTTTACTGCCATCTTCCTAAATTCAGTGATCACATCTTGATCAGGAAATCTGAAATGTGTGTACTGTTAATATTACAGGATACCTGCACAAGACAATATCCCGTGCAGTATTCTCTTCGACACATACCGTTTTAAAACAGTTTATATTACCATTTAAAGAACAAACATACTAGGAAAATAATTTTTATTGTTTTTTTTCTTCTCACTAGTAAGTGCTACGAGAAATCCTCGGACCAAATTCATAAAAAAATTATTGTATCAGTTTCCTTGATCAAAAAAAACCTATCATTTGTGAGATACCATAATGTACTGAATACGTGCTGTACTATTGCTTTATTATAGCTGATTCGTATTTAATGTGTTTATCATAAAGTCTGTATATGGAGAGCTGTATTTTTTAGCATCTTCTTGTGTCCTCTGTAAAATCAGAAGTCTCTGGACACACACAAAAAAGAATGAATGTGCATTAATATTTCATGAATCCATTCCATTATTACATATAATTCATTGTAATTCATTGTAATTGTATGCATTACAACAACAGTTTCTTACATCAGCTTATTAGCTTAGGAATTCAAAATATGTGTGCAAATTAATTTCCTTGTTATATTCATAGGAATCTTGTTTTTTTTTTCTGACACCCTTTACAACGCTGACTTTTCACTGTTAAAGTGATTTTACAAATACGATAATTTTATTTATATATATAATATGCATGCTGTGACAGGGCGCCTCCTCCGAGCCAATCAGATCATCTTCAACTGGGACCGGCTGGCGTCATGGATCAACCTAACGGAGGAGTGGCCTTACCGGACGTCCTGGCTCATCCTCTTCCTGGAGGAGAATGACGTCGTCTCGGACCAGGTCACGCTCAAGACCATCTACGAGAGGTCAGATTCCGTGCCAGCCGTCCTCCTACAGTTCAGCACACTACTCGTGTTAATGTTGGAGCCGCGTTCTAGCATCCTGTCTGCTCGAAATAGCTGCTAACAGCCCAATCAACACATGCATTTACGACAAGTTACATTTCAGTTTGTCACACAAGTTCACAGCAGTCACAAGGTTTAACAACTCGAGTGGCTCCAGTAAACATCCGTCACAATGCTGTTCTCTTCCTCTGACCTGAAGGTGGCAGTAGAGAATTTTTTGTTCATCTTCTATCCTCTGTATCACTTCTGACCTGGTCAGGAAGAGACCTTTCGATGAAGCAATGGGTTTTGCCCTTTCTGTTCAGCCCTTTGTGTGTCAAATGTCACAGAAAATCGCAGAAAAATCTGATGTTCTTGTAGATTACTGTACGGAACATTGACATGCACTAGACTTGGTAAGTATTTGCCTTATTCTTTGTTGCACTAGTGAATGCAGTGGGTGGAAGGAGGAGCTTTGTGTGTGTGTGTGTGTGTGTGTGGGTGTGTGTGTGTGTGAAGCAGTTGCTGCTGTTGCTCAGGGCTTGGCCTTTAAAGGTTGCTTTCTGTCACACTGCACTAGCATGCTGTGACTCCCTGGGCTGTGGAAGTGTCAGAGCGCCTCAATGTCAGCATCTGCTCCCTCTTACTGACTCGTTCTCTCTCTCTCTGTCTCTCTCTCTCTCACTCACACACACACTCACCCATTCTCTCCGTTCTTGAACCATGTTATTCCTGCTTCTCTCCTCCTCCCTCGCATCCAGTCCTATCTCATCTCCCGAGCTGTTAGAGATTCAATAAAAGACTTCGGTGTACTAATTTCAACTGTAAAATTTTAACCTTCTTAGAGTTGTGATGCCTAGGGATGTCACGATACCAAAAAGTCTAGTAGTCCGTACCGATACCACCAAAAGTACTTGATACCAAAGTCGATACCACGGTGTGGGGAAAAAAATTTAAGTAAATAAAAAAAAAAAACTCCTGGTGGACATCCATCTCTGGCTAATACTGGCAAAAAGGGAGATATTTTAGTTATTAAACACTGTCTGACTGAGACTAATATAACAGTGGAAGCGCTAAGGTGCACTCATAAACATGTGCAAACACACATACACACCTTATACTCTGAATGCATTAGTTTAAATTCACTGATATAGTGGCAGGCCAAAAAGATTTATTAAAAGCATGAACATTTGAATAATTATTAGTGACATTCGGCTACATTTAGCTGACAGGACAGGGGCTGCATGGTGGCCCGTTAGGAGGTAGTGTATAACGTTGGCGTCGCTAACAAATAACTGGCTATCGCTAACATTACATGGAGCATTACGTTAGCTGGTTTCAAAGCCACAATGCCAGCTGCCTCAAACAAACATAATATAGGGCCTGTGTTTCAGGTGCTTTGCCAAATTCCAGGTGTTTCCTCGCGGTGTTTGAAATTAACGACCGCATCGGTTGCACACCGGCTCAGACCATCAATTATATGTTTCTTGTCATCCGCCTTGGATGTGAAGTATTTCCATATTCGACTCTTACCATCTTTCCTCTTTCCTAAAATTGTCATCATTTCTGTAGTTTTTCCTGAGTGCTTGTAGGCATCACCACTTGTGGACCGACTAAAACACTTGCGGGTATTTTGCTGCCCCCATCATTTCTGGAAGAATTGAAACCTCGGTACCCTTATTACCAACGATACATATGCTACTGGTAAAACAAGTACCGTCACGTTTTAAGAATGTTGGTACCGACTTGGTACCGAAGTATCGGTTTTCGAGACATCCCTAGTGATGTCACTACCATGAATGGACATACCCTTAATCTGTCTACTCTGTCCAGTCCAGTGCAGAAGATGTTTCTGGCTGTAGATGAAGTTTTATTTTTCAGTCTGAGCTTAACGATAGTACATTTCAGGCCGGAAACTTTGTAACGAGTCGCAAAACAGTTCAGGCTTTGCCGGAAAGTTACTGTTGAAGGATGTGTCAGTTACAGCTAATGTTGCTACGGCTACGGCTGCACTGTAGTCAAGTCAAGTGCTAGCTAGTTAGCAGTTGCTTTGCTATGTTTTTGCAAATTCCATAGTGTTTGCATAATTGCATTAGTACTCATATATTGTAACAGTTTTGAACAAACTAACAATGCTAGAAATAGAGGAAACTCCCTTTGATAGGAATTATCTACTCTCACTGTATTGTATTACCTACAAACAAGGTCTTAAGTTTACATACACCTTGCAGAATCTGCAAAATATATAAAAAAAAATTTAATTACTTTTTGTTTTTATATTTAGTTCTGCCCTGAATAAGATACTTCACATAACAGATGTTTACATCTAGTCCACAAGACACAATAATAACTGAATTTACACACATGAACCAGTTCAAAAGTTTACACACGCTCGATTCTTAATACTGTGCGTCGTTACCTGGATGATCAGCGACTGTGTTTATGTTTTGTGAGAGTTGTTCACGAGTCCCTCGTTTGTCCTGAGCAGCTAAACTGCCCACTGTTCTTCAGCATATTCTTTACTTTTCCAGCATCTTCTGCATATTTGACCCCTTTCAACACTGACTATATGATGTAGAGATCCATCTTTTCACACTGAGGACAACTGAGGGACTCGTACACAACTATTACAGAAGGTGCAAACATTCACTGATGCTCAAGAAGGCAATGGGGGCGGGGGTTGGGTGTAAAGATGATTGGTGTAAATTCTTATTATTTTGTAAAAGATCATCTTTTTTTCCATTTAATGGAAGACAAAATAATAGCGTATGTAAACTTTTGACCCGTTTCATTTGTGTAAATTCAGTTATGACCTGCACTGCATATAAATATCTATAAGACTGTTGCTTCACTGTGAAACTGCGATTTTAATGTAAGTCATAAGCTTTGAGAGATCATTATTGTCTCAACCCTCTCTGCTTTGATTTCTCCAAGGGCCTCTGCACTCTTGGCTTGTTCTCTCTCTCTCTCTCTCTCTCTCTCTCTCTCTTTTTTCTTTTTTTTTCTTTTTCCCTGAACATATCAGGCTGTATATATTCAGCTGATGCCATTATTTCACTCCTGTATACTTCTACACATGGCACAGACGTGGATATGGTGTGTTGACATGGAAAAGTTCAGCCAATCAGAACAGAGGTCATTTTAAATAAAGATTTAAAGGCACAGAAACGAAAACACCTGTTTAATTGAAAAGTCATCGCGAAATGAAATCATGAGCGTGTTTAGCACAAAAAAGCACACAGAGGTTATAAATGGATTGGGGGTTAAAAAATGTGCAACACGGGTCGTTTTTAAAGATCTGCAACTGCTGATGGCTGTGTTTTAAAAGAGAGCTGACATGTTGTGTTCTTATCTGTGCTAGATCTGTCTTCTGATAATAAACTGTCAACGTTTTCTTGGTGCTCTGTTTTCACCTTTGTTTCCCCGTGTTGGTCACATGACCAAGCGGGTGCTCTATCTCTCTTTTTGGAGACGTGAGTCACATCACTTCATGAATCCCCTGGCTGATGTTTGCTGCTTGGCCATTTAAGTAGAATCTGGACTTTTTTCCCCCTCCCCCTCTTCTGGTCTCTTCCTCTGTCTAACTGTCATTCTGCGGTCAGTTTCACGTGAAAGACACTGACCCACAAACAGTCGGTTTCAGAGTCCTGCTTCCCTCTCGGGCCTGTCTGTAGGGGCATTGTGAAACACCACTGCCCATGTGGCAGCGAGGTCAACTTTCCGTGTACGCCCCAGGGCTGTATGTCGCCCCAGACGTATCAGCCTATCAGAGAGCACGTTACTGAAGTATCAGTGAAAGAATGAGTCAGCGATTCATAGGTCAGCTGTCACTCTGAATCGCACTCACAATGTGGTTTTTCTCTGTTTCGCGTGTGTGTGCGTGTGGGTGAGAAAGAGGGGGTTGATGGACGCATCATGTGCTTGGGAAGAGGACATACTGTGTGTGAGAGCATGTGGGCGTATTGCCTAGTTTAGATTTGTTTTTATGTTCTCTCCTTCTCTCTTTCTCTCTCACACACACATTGATTTCTGGAAGAGAGAAGTGATAAAATACCCTTTTACCTGACCTTGTTCTCTCTGAGTGGATTAGAAGTCATGAAGCCTTTAGGCTTCGTACAAACTATTACTTCTTGATCTTTTTTTCTCACTGTGCTTTCAAACTTCTGAACAAAAATAAAGTCATGACGCTGAGCGTAGGAAATATGTGTAAGTAGTACAACACAACCACAAACACGCACACGCGCGCGCACACACACACACCTCACTGCAATTACTACGTCTTAAGAAGAGCACGCAAGGAAGAGGTTCAGCTACGCGGATCTGACACTGTCGGCTGTGCACTGTGAGGTACAGACACAATGCCTCTGTGATGGATTGCTGTAGGTCTCATAGATAAGTCTATACAGTAGAGTAGTGCTCTCAACATGGAAACAACTCCTTTCTTTCCCACAGTGCGCCAGTGTTTTAATCTGCTGCAGAATGTGAATAATATGTTAATAACATTAGCCTGTTTTATGATTAACACAGAGGCTGTGCAGGCTAAAGTAATCTGGCTTAGAAACTGTGTGTGTGTGTGTGTGTGTTGGAGGGGGCAGCTCTGAGCACAAAGATCACTGTGTCCTCAGGAGACACAGTCCGAGTCTGCACCTACACACAAAAACACCCAGACCAGCGTGATTCATCCGCTCTACTGGGAAAACTACAAATTACATGTAGAAGGCCAAGTCGGTGCTCCAGCGGCCCCAGCACACTTAGGCAAATTGAAAGCAAAACAAATCCCAAAATGTTGCACATTTTTTTGTGTGCGTGTGTTATTTATAGCTGTCAAAAGTTGCAAATCAACACTTGGGCTGTGTTGCTCTAATATATTCCATGTTTCTTTAATTATATTATAGCTTGCTGTCTCTGCCCACTGCTCACCTGCTTCTTTTCTCCCTCAAAAGAAGGAGGAGAAACGGAAAATATGTCATTACGTTCGGACCATGAAAAGTACATCCGGCGGAAGCCCATATCGAGTGCACTGGTGGAGAGGAAGTGAGAGTTCTTGCGACGGCTGGTGGCCGTGATCTGGTGTGGAGTTTTCGAGCGGAGTCAGGTCCAGCGGGAGGTTATTTCTGGTGCTGTGCTCCGATTTTAGCTTGTCGAAAGGTGTGGCCCACCGAGCCGGCTTTACTCCGACATCTGGTGTCCTGCGCGTGCCAGCACGGCCTTACGGAACCCGAGCGGGCTGAGCACCGTGCCCAGACCAACCCCTCCCCTCCTGCCACACACACACACAAACACACGCACACCTGATATGGGCCGCTAACATATGTCGTTCACCCCCCCTCACAAACACACCTCCCATACTGCCAGAGCCCCTTGTTAATTAACCGTTAGGAGAGCTCGTGACACGCGCTCTCACACAACCTTTCGCACCCAGGAGCGAGTGTGAAAGAAAGCTCAGGAAAGAGCACATGCCCCCTCACCTTTTGTCTTCACCTCACTAACCGTCTCTTGGCATAGCTCCCTCACACTCTCCTTCAGCTTTTATCTATCTCTGGATGTTTAAACTCTCCTCCTGTTCTGAAAGCTCTTCTCTCCTGTCGCACTTCCCAGCGTCGCTCGTTCATTCAGCGGACAATTACTCCAGTGCTGCGCCGTAAACGCCAGCTTTAAAGGAGATTTCTCCAAAACTTTTTAACTAATGACACTTGAAATGAATCTGTGCAAGGCAATCAGAGCTAATTAGAAATACTCCTTTTGCAAGTACAGAAACATTAAGATGACATACTGTTCATTCAGGATTACTTTAATTGGCCCAATTATTGTAATTTTGGTTGCAATTACCGTCAGAGATAAAAGCATTTTTCTGAAGCACATTTTGTTCAATTCCCTTTATGCGTGCTGCCTAATAAGGCTTTAAATATCACTCCTCAACAAAAGAGAACAGCTTCCTTTTTTTTCCCACCACTTTTGAACTTTTGTGCCCTTGACTGAGAGATTCTTTCTTCATCAACGTCTTTGTGCTGTTTCCGTATTTCCCTCACGTAGTGAGCTTGTCTCGAACAAGTCTGAGAGATTTACTCCGTATGCCTCTCCCTCTGGATTGAGCCTCTTGTATGGCTGCTGAATCCTTCTTGAGCCATTTGGTAGTGGGAGTGAACCTGTAAATGAATAGCACTGTAAATGATTAGGCTGTTGAAAAACCCCATCTACTTCCTAATAGAAGCGAGCACTATGTCTGAAAAGGAGCTCGCTTATTGAGGACACACACGGTCTTCGGTTGGCAGAGTGACCTCCAGATGGTTGAGATGAGCTGGGGAGTGGGAGAAAGTGAAAGTTAGAAATAAAGTGAGAGGCTGTGTGGTGAACAGAGGGAGAGGAGAGTGGATCTAACACTGGTTTGGAACCGTGCTGTCACAGAGGAATTGGTATTTGTGCTTTGTAGTTCCCAGGCTCTTGGGTTTTTGCGACATCATGGTGATGACGAGAGTGGGAAATGAGTGAATGTTACGTTGGTAGTTGGCCAAAGCTCTGAAGTCTTTTTATGGATTAAAAGATTAAAAACGAATGTTCCAGGGCACTGGAAAGAAAATTTGTCATTAGCGTAGAAACAAGTGAATGCTTATCGGCACATCTTCTGTGGCATTGCGCATTTGATTAATTCAGTGGGATAATTGTAAGGTTCAGCTCTGTGAAAATCCTTGGGGCTCTGAGAAAATTATGCTTAAATCAACTTATCTTAACGCAAGCTCGAAATAGCACGTCTTACTTAAGTAGTGCTGTGGTTTTACCAGTCAGTTGCTTTCCCAAACATACAGCTGATGAATTAAAATCTTTGTTTATGACCAGCTAGCCAACATCTCCACCCCACGATTCACATAAACCTTGACAGGCTTCAGTGCTTCTCACAAAGCCCTGATTCTGACTTTATTGTTATTTTGCATTCATTAGTCTATAACTTTCTTTCTATGTTGCACCGTTTGATGTCTGTACTGAAAAGCAGATGCTAGTACAAATAGGCAACGATCTGAGAAATTAGAGCCCTGTTAAAGAAGGGTTCGAGTGATGTCCGGACAGAGAAGAGTATTGATGGTGAGATTGAGGGATGGTGGCTTGAGCCGTACTTGTATCTCAAAGGGAACGTGATTCAGAATGGGTTTGACAGGTGTAGGTGGGAGCCGGTTCGGCTTTACAGCAAGCGTCAATGTTTTAAATTTGCTGCAGACAGCTACAGGAAGCCATTGGAGAGAACACAGCATTGAGGTGATGTTGGAGAACTCGGGAAGGTTGAAAAGAGGACATGCAGCTGCATTCTGGATCTGCTGCAGGGGTGTAATGGCGTGAGTACAGAGGGACCGATTTGCTGTAGTCCAATCCAATCTTGAGGTGCCAAGGGACTGAGCACTTGAGTGGTGTCTGTGGAGAGAAATGGTAGGATCCTTTTCATGTTGTAAAGTAGACAACTGCATGACCATTTCAGATTAGCGAGATGAGCAGAAAATGATAGCTAGCTGTCTAGCACTACACAAAGGTTTTGTGTGTTGTCAGATGTTCATAGAGTTCTCCAGAGATATGACGAGACCTTGACGTGGGGCTGCATCTCCAGGAATATACAGCTAGTCAATCTTGGTGTCCGATAACGAGCTGCCATCCAGATATCTGCCTGACATGCTGAGATCTGAACACGAGATGTGTGTCATCAGTGTAGCAGCGGTATGAAATTTTGAGGATAATATCCATGGATAGAGTAGTTATAGAGGGGAAGTAGAAGAGGACCAAGTACATGTGGGATTCCAGTGGCGAGTTTGCATGCGGCTGATTAATGGATCCGTTCCATGTGACCTGATACGTCTATACCTTCACTAAAAGGTATAAATTAGCAGGCCACTAATTTCCAGAGTCACGAGGATAGATAGACAAGAGAGTCTTGTGATTGACCATGTCAAAGGCGCTTAAGAATTCCAGAAGGATTAGGATCAATGATAGTTTGGCTGATCTAGCAGCTAGTGAGGTTTCTCATTAACAGCTGCCAGAACAAAGTTCTTAGGTTGGGTCCTGGTGGCAGTTCTTGGTGTGAAAGGAAGACAAATTGATTGCAAACTGCTCATTTAAGAATTTTTGTAGAGAACTGATACGGGTCAGTAATTGCTAATGGGCTTGTTCAAAATGGGTATGACCATTTCTGTCTTGAAGGCAGTTGGAATGTTTTATAAAACAGTTAACAGTTAAACTGCATCTCGCAGTTAATGCATTATAGTTCTAGACAACGCTCCTAGATACTGAACATCATGCTGCTGAACATGCTGGATATCATTTGACTTTCACATTTTCATTGTCATATTTTTTCATGATCTACTGTTCTGAAATAATATCTTTTCTTAATACACAACTACACCTTGGTGTCTGTTGGTGGTGAAATTGAAGTAGTAGTCTTTTAGGAAAGAAACCTGTGTTCCTGAATTTACTTGCCTTTAAAAAAAACAAACTAAAAAATCGTCTGCTGAATGTCAGTATGATTCATTTTCTTGAAGGACATGTTGAAAGATCTCTAGATGTGTGCACATGTATGCTAGTTAGTACAGGAGTGTGTACAGCAGTGTCAAAGGTCAATGATGATCTTCTGGCTTGGAGCAGAAGACAGTTATGTCACTTATCCAAGGAGTGGATACGTTACTAGAAGAAACAAAAAGTGAATATTTTTAGGTGATGAGTGTTGCAAGTTCACTTCCATACAAGTTCCTACCAGTTGATTCTTGAGAAATTCCTTGATACCCGAATCATCAACCAAAGCTTGAGAAAAAGCAGATCAATCCCAACCACCTACTAACCAGACCTATCTTCTATTTTGTTCTATGCTGAACATCTGAGTTTGTTCAGCAGTAAGGCAAATGTTGTTTACCACTTCGGCAACTCTCTGGAAACAAGTGAATAATAACAAGCGTTTTCCTGGAATCGGTTCGGCGCTTCCTGAACTTCTTCAGGAACCAATGTTTTAGGATATGGCATCTTCCTGATGTTTGACTTCTCACAGAGTGTTACTGAAGTAGCTATTATTATATTATGATTGCTTAATTTAACACTGCATGTTGTTTTGTGGTTATCATAAAAGCTCAACTATCAGTGGATGTCTTTCGCAATGGTATTATTATGTAACACTTGAGTTCAACGTTTCCCTTGTGCCTTGTGTTTTAGTAATTTCTGTGAAGTGGCTTTTGAAGGAACCTTTAGGTTTGGATTCATGGTTTCATTGAACTGGTTTCATCACCAGTTTATTGTGGTGCCTTGATTTTCTTCAGTCTAATCGTATTGACCAGTGTGCATTGCTTTAACGCGCCAATATCTTTCAGTCTTGGTCACGATTAATTAATCCTGTTTGCCAAGTGCAAGTTGGATTCACGAAAGGAAGTGAATCAGTCAGGGGAGCAGTAAAAGGAAAGCTTGAATTCAGATGTGTTTGTACTTGTATGTATTGGTCATTTTTGTGTATCCAGCTGAACTGGAACCCATTGAGAGGTTCTTTACAGAGCGCTGTGTCTTCACATGCAATTGCGAATCAGCAGTGCGGCCATGAACATGTTTGCTCTGCTTGCTTGATTGAGCGCCTGGCAGCTCCTCACCCCAGGGAGTGTTGACGGACGCCTACAGCTCCACGTGCCAGCCTGCCAGCTGCTCTCTGAGTCCCGCCTCTACAAGGCCACCATTGGCTGCCACCAGCCATCTATGATATATAATTCAGCCACGGTTGCTCTTTTTGCAGTGGTAACATCGAGTCTCCTTAATACTCTCAAAACATGAATACATGTTAGCTTTTCTGCATGTCTGGGCATCTTGTGTAAATGCTGAAAGGCACTCGCCTTGCACCATCATCACAAGGGTGGCTGGAAGCAAAGTCAAGTGGCACGTTAATCGGTCAGCCGGAGGGGGAAAGAGTGGGAGAATTATGCTCCTTCCCGTCAGCTGCTGCTGTGTAGGAGTTTTTCAAAAAGAGGAAGAGGAGGAAGAAAGGAAGGCTCAGTCAGTGTCAGGATTGATCATCCTTTAATGAAACGCAGGCCAGAAAGCTCCCAAGGCAGCCATGCCACTAGTCTCAGAGCCACCACATGGCTGCAATCAATAGTAGTATTTGTATATGTAACGGCTGTACGATAGCCTGTGCACTTTTATCTGCCTCTGCATTTTTAAAAATATATATATTTTTTTAAATTACAGTGCTTTCGCATGAGGCAACTCTACTGATCCCAGCGCTCCCACGAAAGTTGACTGACTGCGCCTTTGGATATTTGCATATCTCTCCCAAAGCAAAAAGTACAAAATATCACAAGCAATGTTGGAACAAATCACTTGATGTTTGGGCCAACTTTTCCTCCACATTGACTGAAAAAATGCTGTCTTTTTGAAGCGGATGGGTTCCACTTGTTCGAGCCAATATAAATAGAGCTCTGCATGTTTTACCATTAGTAAACGGTGAGAGTTGCTTGAACAATACGCCTAGCAGCTTTTGTGATGTGACTAAGGTGTCAGACACGATGCTGCTCGGTGTAGCCTTTTTAATCCAGTCTGCAAAAGCAAGCTTGTGCAAAAGGAAAGAAGACCAACATATATCTGTTAAAGGGGAAGATGAGTAACTACCCATATGTCCTCAGTGGCTGACCAACAGCACGCCCATCCCCCCACATCCTTCTCTCATCATTCCCTACTTTATGCCAGTATGGCTGCTGTCAGCTCAAGCTGTTAGAACTAGAGTGTTGTGATGGCATGTTTATGCTTTGGTCTGGGTGTTGGATTTGGATATGCCCGGTGTCAGGACATTTGTGTTTTTTGCTTCATGCCAGATAAAATAGAAGGGACTTGGTGGAGCTTTCACACACCCAAAACCATTCTGCCTAACAGTCACTGTAGTGTTGTAGTGTTGAGTTATGTGTCTTTTGACTCCAGACCTGCAAACATTCACGCATATTACGCATGAGCGACACGTCGGAGTAAGTTAGTACAAGTTTTCAATCAAAAATATGCCAGAAAGTAGTCTTATTTTCCCCCCGAATAAAACGGCAGACGAGCCAATAGACGTTTTGGCAAAAAAAAAAAGAAAAGGCAGAACCTTCTGACCAGGGCAAAAAAAAAAAAAACCAAGAGTGAAAAATGTGGGCAATGTGAAACCATTTAACAGTTTATACGAGAGACAGATAAGCAATTTGTCAAAAGACTATAACGGAAATGTTTAGTGTTTATTGTGTTTTTATCCCCGATCCCAGGACTACTCCTAATACCTGATTTCTGATTTGACAAGTCTAGGACAAGTGGAATGTGCATTATTGTTTAGACTGTGTTCTTCACAATCCCATTAAATCTTACACGATATAACCGGAGTGAATAATTTAAACTGATAATCATCATTAGGACATACACCTTACAAGCAGCCGTACAGTTGTGGATTAGCCTTGTATGCGTTTGATGTTCAAACAGTATATTATATGAAAGAACTGTTATGCTAAGGAAGCATATGGCGCAATTGTATTATTCTCTCATTAGTTTGCAGTGTGAAGCGTCGTGTCGTCAAGTGTCGGTTTGGTATTCCTGAACACATGTTCATAACATGTACGAGTACAAGAAATGGGAGAACAAAATTCTATGTACAAGAAGAAGAAAGGGGGGAAAAAAGATAATTTGTTGCCTTTCAATCAGATTAAAAAAACAGAGATCCTGTGCATTTTTAGAAAGGAATGGAATGGAGTGTGAATAAGATGATAGGCATTTCCCAAATATGGATGATATGGATATGTTCTTGCTGGAAAGTCTGATGTGTATTTTGAGTATATTTAACTATGTGCTTAAAAAGAACTTCTTGAAAAAGATTGGTCACTGTGGAGCCATGCAAGTAGAGGAACATCAGTGTGTGTGTGTGTGGGGCAATCTTGTGACAGAGGAAGTCTCTTGAGAAGCTCTCGTCACTGGCTCCTGTTTGTCTGTGAGTGAACATATATGCGCACACAGTCTCACACACACCAAATAAACAATTCCAGCTGGATTTCAGGAGAAGCAATCCACTAGTTCTGCCTAATCCAGTGCGTGGGAAAAGCACCAGATCCCATTCCCTTACAGGCACCATGTGCTTCAGCTTCCACCTCCCCTTCGCTGTGGTGTTGTACAAGTTTATTTGCAAACAAGCTATACATGCGTGTATATCATGTGCTTGTGGGTCTCTGATGGAGATCACCCAGTCCTTCGGCCCTTCCTTTTATGTAGAGCCAGTCTCCACCTCCACGTAATGTCATTGTGTAGAAGGTCAGCCGTCTGCTCACACGGCATCCACTGATGAGGCAGTGACCCTAAGGCCTGCTGTAGCACAGTGCAAGTCATTGTCCAGCATATGTAATGTCTTTCTCCCACCCATTGGATCATGCACACTGTCATACACATTCACCGCTGGAGAACACAGCTGTTGAAGGGTTCACTGTGCTCCAGAGACATCTGTATTTGACTTGGAGGTCAGAAGAAGAAGGAATTAGGTGTCAAATATACGGCCCACAGGCTTGGCCAAGCCAGATATAGGAAAAAATCTGGATTTTTTTTTCTCTGTTATTTCTCAAAGAGGAAAAAAACCCAACTAGTGACAAAATGTTCTATTGATATAAAATTAATAGCGAGCTAAACATTTTGACACAGTAACCATGTTTCTCTCGTGTTCTTTTCTTTTTTCAAAACAACTAATTCATGAACTTAGGGGTATATGATATGGGGTATATATTCAGATATGCAGCCACAATTTTGCATACTATATAGACCCCCCAAAAAAAAACCTCAATATTATAGGCTATTTTGTGTAGATTCATCATGATATTGATGATGATGATAAAATGATTTTGACAAACCTAGATCAGAGTGTATGTGTCAGCTGAATATCTACAGTATTGCTAAGTAGAGACGTCATGGGACGGGTCATGGGATTTCTGGAATGTCATGGAAATTTTATAAAGTCTATTCCAGTCATGGAAAGTCAGGGAATATCAGGGAATTTTGTTTGTAAATTTTTCAAATGTATTAGCTAAAATGTGAGATCTCTCTCTCTCTCTCTCTCTCTCTCTCTCTCTCTCTCTATCTATCTATCTATCTATCTATCTATCTATCATATCTATATATATATATATATATATATATATATATATATATATATATATATATATATATATATATATATATATATTATATAATGAGGGAGAGAGAGCATTTGCTTTTGCTGCATGTGACGGTGTTAAAATGTACTTAAAATGGCTTATGGTAACCTTGTAAATGAATGGATTTTATTTCCATTAAAGAAATATATTTGGCTTTATTAGGACCATTTTGTTTGTGTTAAAAGACTAGTCATGAGATAAGCATATGTTCTTTTTAAGCAATGAAAACTAGGTTTTACACTGAAAATGTCTTAACCAGGAAATCGAGCTTACAGATATAATAGGCTAAAATAGTTCTTTTATTTTTTTCTTTCTGCTTAGTACCCAGGCAATACCTTGTACCATTCTTCGTACAGTAGCTCATGGAATTTCAAGATTTTGATCAGGGAAAGTCATGGAATTTTACATTTGAATTGGAGTGGGAACCCTGAGAGACCGTTTAAAAAAAAACAAAAACAACTAGCACGTCAGCTACACAGAGTCTTAGCAGAGGATACACCTTTCAATGAGAATTGTAGTAAAAACATTTTCCCACAGCAGGTATGAGACTCTTAGGGGACTCACTTACTCCATTAGCTCCCACCAGGTGCTTAGAGTCCAGTGGCACCTTCAGCATGTTAGCTTGGCCACTGAGCTCCATTGTGCTCGCCTCAAATCGGATTACTTAACCCACTGCCATGAAAGCATGCTAAGTGGTGAGCTCAAACGCTACGTGGTAAAGTCCGGGCCCGTTACCAAAAAAATAAATAAAAAAAACCTTGTGCTTCCTAACCAGCCAGTTAGTACATGGGAAATACCAATAGAGATAACCCTCACAGTACAGACAGACAGAACGATGGAGAGATAGAAGAAGAAAAATTGTGTGCACAAAATTCAACAGTGGCTGCATCTGATATTAACTCCCATGCCAGGAAATGATTTATCACACACCGCCTGACATTGTGGTTTTTTTGAGCTCAAGGCTACTTTCTGTAGAGACCAAAAGCACCGCATATTAAAGCAATAAAAAATGAAGATTGATGCACAATCTTTATCAGCCAGTCTGAATCAATCTGTCCATGTTGACTTCGGCTGTTGTGAAAAAAACCACTACCCCCTCCCCCTGTTTCTCCCCCCCCCTTTTTCCCCCGCCCCCCCCCAACAAAACACCACAACAACAAACAACCGCCACAAAAAAAAACAAAAAAAAAAAAAAAAAAATCGAAGATTCAGTCACACTGAGAATGACACGAAATTGGTACCAGAGATGACGGTCCGATCTCACTACCAAAAATGACGTTACCACCACCTTATTTTAAATAAACCTCTACCCCACACGTCAGATCTACGCCAGAATGGTGAACGCAAACCTGCGGAGCATGAACAAAAACTCTTATACGCATTCGTAAACCGTGATTGGCGAAAACGAAGTTTAGAAAACTGTTAACAAAGAATGGCGTTTATTTGAAGACCGTGTAAAATTTTTGCCAGAGTGCTTTTTCTTTTTCCTCGTTGTATATTTTTGTCCGATTCTTTAAAAAGTTAAAATCACAAATTTAATTCCATATTGATCTAACTTCCACCAAAATCGCTGACTGAACCTTCCAATCATTTTGCTGCAGGATTTCCAAAAACATCCCCACGACCAAAGATGTGGAACCCCTGCTGGAAATCGATGGAGACATCCGCAGCTTTGAAGTGTTCCTGTCTTCCCGAACCCCCGTGCTCACGGTCCACGATGTGGAGATGTTCCTACCCTGCACCGTCAACTTGGACACCAAACTTCGAGAGATCATTGCAGGTTTACAGACACCACACTACCTGCTGCAACAAAACACCTACCTTCTAGAGCTGCCCAGGTTCTAGTAACGCTTCACCTGTTTTAGACCAGAGAGATGGAGTTCCCTGTATTAACCATTAATAAGCATTCGTGCTGTGTTTCAGAGTGGAGATCTCCTCTATGAGGTGTGTCAAGAGTTGTAAATGATTCCAGTATTTAGGCGAGAGAGAGAAACAAGGGTTCTTTTGTGCTTAGTTCAGGATGTGAAACATCATTCAAAATTGCCTCTTTATTTCAGAGTTACTCTGACTGCTTCTTTCCCCAAGCAGAAATGTATGATTACTACACAGAGGGGGAAAAAACGTTGTCCGACTTTTTTGGCACGTTGTACTGGTAATCCGCTGAATCTTTTGGGAGGAGACTGTTTGGTCATCACTGTTTGTTGTTTTGAGAACCAGCCCACAGAGCCAGGGCTTTTTTCTCCTTTCTCACAGGACTTACTAAAAATGCTGTGCTTCATTTGGCTAAAGTTAACCATGAGTGGGAGTAAATGAATGCGTTTAAACACATGTCGAAATTATAATCTTCCATCAGAAATGATCTCTCTCTCTCTCTCTCTCACTCTCACTCACAAGATGTGCGTGATGCCCGGGAGCAGATGCACCTCGGAGGAGTGAGCTATCCCACAATGCCCCTGCAGGAGGCTCCGGCGAGACCGCACTCAGTGTTTGGCCAGGGTCCTGCTGCCTGCTCGCCCACCGGCTCCTTTCCCGCACAGACTCACAGCAGCTACTTCAGTGGCCTTACTGGCCCACAACACCCCTTCTACAACCGGGTGAGACACACAAACACTACCTTGATGTGGTACACTGAATAATATGACCCACTGAATACGCTGAAAAATGATTGTGGCCATGTTCTTTATTTTAGACATTTTTTTTATGTTAGACTTTTTGCTTTTCTAATATGTAGCCCATCCCATCCTGTCCTCATTTGTTCATGGTCTGAACCTTCTCCCTCTCTCTCCTCCACCTCCATAGCCTTATTTCCCTCCTCATGTTTATCACGTGCCCCGTCATTATCCCGGCAACCCCCTCCAAGCCCCCTCCCGCCCTTCCTCCAAACTGGCCTTCCATAAGGACCACAACTCTGGACTAGTAAGTACACAGTTAAGAACCACTGTATATGACTACATAAAACATGGGGTTTTTTTTTCCAGGTCTGAGCACTTTTTTTATTTCAATTCCTACCAACATTCATCCCATAACAGATTCTATGAATAAACAATTGCATAATTCTAATTCCTTTACTGTGTGTGTGTGTGTGTGTATTGTATATCTGTGTACTCCCACCATTCTTTCTTGCTCTCCTGGTTCACTTTCACCCCTATTTTTACCCCCATCATCTCTCTCTTCGTCAGGGTGTTATCAGAGAAGATGCCTTCGAAGGTTCCCCCTCCCTCACCTCCCCCTCTATGGTACCCATTAAGCGTTATTCTGTATGTGTCTCTTTTAAATGCATTATAGGCCAAAATTGGGAAGAAACACTAAATTTGCGTTAAAAAAATTATTATTGAAGAAATGGAAATTTTGCACCTTTTAGAAAGCAAATTGCAGTGAAAACAGTGGCAAGACTTGTCTTCTGCTGAAACTACAGTGAGAGTGTAATTTAAGAATATAAACAAACAGCCGCCCATGTATGAAACTGAAAATGCTGCTTTACTGCACAACGCTCCACATCCAAACCATTGTCCTGTGAACTTCACTTCACAATTACAGAATAGGTCCTGGATTGTGACTCTGCTGATGTGAAATTTAATAATGAAGGTGAGTCAAATGAAAGGGTTTTTTTTTTTTTTTTTAAATTTTGAATAGTTTATTGCAAATATGTGTCATAAAAGTGTACACTTATTCTGCATAACCCCCTTTTGTTCAACACAAATGTTCCAGCACTTAATAGATGTCCGGATTCCTCTAGAAAAATTTTAACGTATTCAGTTCTAATTTATGTTGCACTTTTAAAGTTTTCATTTGACTCACCCTCATACATGCAGAGAGCACAAACAGGGTATATACTGTTTGCCTTTGCCCTTCTACACCTGTACTGTATACTGTAATTATGTACAGCTGAGGTCATAAGTTTACATACGCCTTGCAGAATCTGTAAAATGTTAATAATTGGAAAAAAAAACGGAATCATTAAAATTGCATTTTGTTTATTTATTTAGTTCTGCCCTGAATAAGATATTTCACAGAACAGATGTTTACATCTTGTCCACAAGACACAATAATAACGGAATTTACACAAATGAACCAGTTCAAAAGTTTACACACGCTCGATTCTTAACACTGTGTGTCGTTACCCAGATGATCGGCGACTGTTTTTATGTTTTGTGAGAGTTGTTCACGAGTCCCTTGTTTGTCCTGAGCAGTTAAACTGTCCACTGTTCTTCAGAAAAATCCTCCAGCTCCTGCACATTCTTTACTTTTCCAGCATCTTCTGCATATTTGATCCCTATATTTGAGCGGCTATATGATCTAGAGATCCATCTTTTCACACTGAGGACAACTGAGGGACTCGTACACAACTGTTACAGAAGGTGCAAACATTCACTGATGCTCAAGAAGGCAACACGATACATTTAAGGGCCAGGGGGGTATAAACTTATGAACATGTTGATCGGTATAAAATGTAATTTGAAAAAATATTATCGTTGATCATCCAGGTAACAACACACAGTATTAAGACTCAAGCCTATGGAAACTTTCGAACTGATTAACATTTTGCAGATTCTGTAAGGAGTACAGATTTCTTATGGAGTGGCCTAGTCAAAGCCCGGATTTGAATCCCATTGAAATCTTGGGGGGGGGATTTGAAACGGGCCGCACATGCAAGAAACTCCTCAAACATCTTGTAATTGAAAAAAAAAATTGCGTAGACGAGTGGTCAAACATTCCTGGTGGACAATTATGCAAAACGCCTACAAGAAGTTATTTCTGCCTTCTATTTCTGGGGGCCATACTAGCTTCTGAGACCAAGGGTGTACTTAGATTTTCCACAGAAGAATAGCACATCTACTGAATTTTCTGTTGATTAAATGATTGAAAAAGCTTATTTTCCTTGTGGTTTTGCTCAAGAATATCAACTTTATTAATAGTCACTGTTTCAAAGATGATCAAATGTTTGCTTGTCCAAACATGTAAAGTAAAGTAAAATTTATTTATAAAGCACATTTCACACAGCAACGCTGACCAAAGTGCTGAGTACAGAAAATAAAATAGAAATTGATTTAAAACAAATTAAAACAGAAAAAAGACAGTAGAAAAATCAATAAAAAATTAGTTTAAACAATAAAAATTATATCAAAAAGCCTGGTAGAAAAGATATGTTTTAATCCTATTTTTAAAGATAGCAATGGAAGGTGCAAGGCGGATGTCCAGTGGCAGTTGATTCCATAGACGGGGGGCGGCAACAGCGAAAGCTCTATCCCCCTTTGTTTTTAACCGAGAACGAAGGACATGCAAAAGAAAGCTATCTGAAGATCTTAGACATCGGTTTGATGAATGTGGCTTAAGAAGATCCATAAGATATGAAGGAAAAAAAACTCAACAATTTCCATGGGGTGTACTTATTTTTTTCATATGACTGTATGTAAACTTATGACCTCAACTCTATAAGCCCACTATCCAGTGTCACATACAAAAGGACAGGTTCCTTTCTGAATCCGTTTCCTCTCAAGGTTTCTTCTTCTCAGGGAGTTTTTACTTGCCCCGGTGGCCACTTAGCGATATAAAATACATACAAATTTCAGATAGCATCTTTGTGACTTGTCTGTGACTTGACGGTGTCTGTGGTTTAAAGGTGCTTTAGAAATTGAATTGAATATGTAGCTAGCTGATGAGAATTAGTAAGGTATCTCTTCAATCAAGACCGCTACGGCATATCAAATTAGCTCATGACTTTAGAGTACGAAATAGAAACTTCAGGTATAGCTCTTTTAAAAATTAAAGCTACACAAAGAACAGTTTCCTAAATATGCATACATTTTGTACAGATTTTGCATTTAAAACTAGTTTTAGTAGTAGCGCCCAAAATCATGTTCACTTATTTGTCGCATTCAGAGGCTCCAGCTGAATCAGGTGTAAATTATAATATAGGAGATTATTGAATAAATCATTGTAAATTTCTACACAATAGCGGATGTAATGAGCACGAACTGTTATCAGTAAAGCTTTTCCATGTGTAAAATGTTACAGTACGTCCCAACAACATGCTGGTATATTTTGGAAACACTAAGTAGATTACGTAGATATTAGTACGCGTGTTGCGTTTCTTTGTTGGCGAATTGACCTTTTTGACGAATTGACCACACGCTTGCTTCCATACTTTTGGTCTGTATTGTACGTGAAAGGGAATCGTGTCTGTTTGCTCCTGCATCATGACTTTGACTTGCTTTTCCACTCGCACACTTCATGCAAGAGGCCATGCGAATGGCCTTTAAGCACGTCTATGTCTATAGATCATGTTTTGACCATTTTCTTCTGTACCGTTCAGCCTGAGTCCTGTGTTCAAGGCTGTGTTGGTTTATTAGCCTGTTTACCTGAATGAAAGTGTCCTCTGCTGGCTGTCCTCGTGCTGTGGCATCATGACTTTTGTTGCACTTTTCAGCTGGAGCTAGCCGCAGTTACGTCATCCTGAGTCTCCTCGCGCATCTGTTCTGCCTCAGTGACCACTTTCTACCTCTGTATGCCTTTTTGCATAGTTTTTTATTAGTTTCTTCTTGCGCGCTCTCCTTTTTTTTTTTTTGCTGACTCTCTGTCATTTACGCATGTAATCAGTATTCAAGTGTACAATCAGAGCTGTATGTTCAGTGAGAAAGCATGTCCAGCTGCAAGTACACCCACTTTTTTTTTTTATTCTTTTTTTTTTTCGTAGCCCACTTTTCCTTGGCCATCACTCAAGGGTGGGTGCTTCTAAAATGCAGCGCCTGCTTCTCAGAGTGAGAAGGGGGCACACTTCAGCTCTCTCTCTCTCTCTCTCTCTACCTATCTATCTGTCTATACATACATATATGTATTTTACGAATGCTCTTAGCTTTGACTGTTCATGTAGTGAATTTGCTTAACCGAATCACTGTAATGAAGACTCTTTGCAGGTGGGTTGCTGTGGAAGAGCCGATTTGGATAATTGTGTGTAATGATATGTGTGCACACAGGGATGGATGTTAGATATTGCCCAGCTATTCTCCCTTTACAACAAAGGATGTGTTTACTGCCAAATATGAGGCTGGAGAGCTTGTACTTTTAAAGCTTAATGATAAACAACATATATTGAGTGGAAAAAACCCCTCTCTCTCTCTCTCTCTCTCTCTCTCTCTCTATATATATATATATTTAATCACGTCTATGTGATTTCTTATGTCATTAAAACTGTTGATAGCATACTTTTGAGACGCTGCTTTTAAGAACAAAATGTTTATTGAAATCTTAATGTAATAATGTGAGATCTTCCTAAAGATTGCAATAATCCTTTAGGCATTCGCTTTAGAGATTTCTACATTAGAGCTATTTTCTAAGAAAATATTTGCAATGACATTGTGAAACATAGTTTATTTTAAGTTAACATCTACCTTCAAACATCATGTTCTTATTAAGAAATTGTGGGCTGTCTTGTCAATTTTATGCCAAATTGCAGTAGTTAATAAAATGTTTTTACACAACGCTACAGCTAAATGTTTTGTTTCAACTCGGCCTCTTCAAAGAATTATGGTACAAGGTTAATTTCCATTCCTGAATCCTCCTCTGACCTTGGTGATGATTTAAAGCATTTGTCTTAATATAACCACTCTTCCTTCCTGCTTTCTCTTCTCTCCTGTCATATCCTCTCCTCTTCTGGACAGACAAAGTCTCAGCCTCCCAGAGTAAAGCAGGTACAGGCTCCTACACATGAGACTTTCCCTCATTTTTCTTTAAACTGTATCATCCTTTTGCTTTGGTATGCCTCATGTAGTACCTGGAATGCCATTCCTGATATTGTGGATTTAAAGTATATGATTCTTACTCTACTACGGCTAGATTGATGAGTTTGACAGTTGCAAAAAATAAAAAGGTGCATTTACTGGGCCCCCAGGTCTGGTGTCATGACCAAAATGAGAGAAAAATTCTTTCTAAGTGTTTGCCAATGTTGTTCCCTAGAACCTTTTATGAACTGCCTAGAAAAAGGCCACATTTCATAGTTGCAGCTGGACACTGAGCTTTCACTTCTCACACCAATGACCTTTAACATAAATCTTATTCCTCATTCAGGCTTGCTGGGACATTTCTAGTTACCGTCCCTAGATAACCAGCTTTCATGATCTGTTCCCAGAACAATGCTAGTGGCCTAGCTTTTCAGTCATTTCCAAGGTGCACGAGCAGCTCTTGTGTTTTTTGTTGTTTGTTTTTTTTGTTGTTTTTTTTTGTCTTATAATGAACCAGATTCCAAATGATAATTATTTAGGAGTGAAAAGAAAGACTACTTGGGTCGTGCTCAGTGTAATTCAGGAAAAAAACAACTGATTATCAGCAGTAGTAACATTTGAATAGATGTAGCCAAACACATTTATACATGATAGTATAAAATATAATGTTATATTGTTTATATTGAAGTCCAGAACTCTGGGTTTTAAACATGTGATGGTAAATTCTATCATGATTAGTTTTCTTGCCAATATCTTTTTTTTTTTTTTTTTTTTCCTCCTCCTTTTTCTAAATGTGCTTACTCTGGACAAAAAGACTAACACTTCAGAGTGCTGTTGGTGAACGTAACTGATGTAAAACAAACAAACAAACAAAATCGCCTGTTTCGTGATTAATCATTCATGGAATGTCTTGCATTATCAGCAACAACCCATTAAATGCTCTTGGCATCTCTCATCTCTTTGGCTACCCGAGACAGCGAGCGCGTATAGGAAGACGAAGCCGGTTTGATCTAGCTGATGATTCTGGCACCAGACTTAACTGTACAGAGGCCATTAAGAATATATAGTTAGTGGGCCCAACTGAAGCTGAAATGAAATTTGGCATGGTACTAAATGAAACACTTTCATCATTATGTAACTTTTAATTTGTTTAATTCTCAGTAGAGAAGGCTTGCAATATTCTTTTAGAAGTTTCTCAAGATTTACTTTGAGGTCTTATTAGAGCTGTATCGATCAGGGAGTGTGATACTATACGAGTGCTGTCATTAATATCAGTCTTCATAGAGGAGTTTCAGATTAGCACTTGTACAGATGTGGTAGCGTCTGATCTCTGAACACAGCCGTTGCACGAGTTACTTTTCCGTCAAATGTGACTATTTGTCAGATACCTGCTTGACAGGTTTGAAATGGGCTCTAAGTTGGATTTGCCAGTTTGACACAACAAACCTGTATACTTAGCTGAATAGACACTCCTACATTTGACACTGAGACGTTAGATACAGCATTTAGATATTCCCTGTCAATGAAGGGGAAGCTTAAAGAGATGATCGCAATTTGGTCTGATGCCTATAAACATCAACTTAATTTGGTCAGCATGTCACCGTTTTTTTTTATTTATTTTTTTTATGAGATGCACTCATCTTTGAGCATTTGATTTGATTCATGATGACTTATATTGATGCCATAAATACCTGCTTCTCCATAAGGAACTGCAGTGTCAGCATTCATTCCAACCCTACATGCATCCACCTGATTCCACTAATGAGCACTCAAACACAGAAGTTAATTAGGTGGAGTGGTGCATCATTGGAACAGACAGACATTGTGTCTCTCGTTGTAGCCAGTTGAGCATGTGGGCCGTAAATACACAAGCATTTGCTTTATCATTCAAGTATCATTCTTCACTCTTCACTTGTTTGCTCACTGGTGAGTTTTATTCTTATTTAACTAGTTTTCTCACTGCTTTGGCCTGATCAACGGACATGGCTTTGTACACTGTACCTGCTGCTACTCTGTATTCTTTACCACTGGTGCAATGCATATGCTGCCACCCGTTCTCAGAGATAGTAATGCATGGATGCATGAATAAATGGTGATAATGGGGATATGTAAATAACTGACTGTGTGTGTGTGTGTGTGTGTGTGTAGGGCTCTGATTCTGCAGTACTCCCTGGACTCCTTAGCTCTCTTAGCACTGATGGTGTATGTGAAAGACTGTGCCAAATCGAGGGCCTGGACTCTAGCATGATGGAGCAATACATCACGACTATCAAAAAGGTATCACTTGATCACAAAACACGCATCACCATTTCTTAATTAAATCAGAATAGTCGTCTTTTGTTCAAAGTTTCTAATCTGGAACCATCCTAAGCCTTTCTACTGTAAAAGATCCAGTTCCCAGAATGCAAAGTTGGTTACAGCACTAAAATTCTAGTGGTCTGGGACCAAGAACCAGTGATGTCAGGAACTTGGAGCATGGAATCATTTTCTCACCATGACAACTCCTCATTTAAAATAAGATGTGAATGTTGCAGGTACTTCTGAAGATAATATAGTCCAAGGAGGAAACGATCGTAAATGAACTAAATAGGAGCTACCTTACTGATACTAGGATTAATGCTACGCTTCGTTTGAGCTGCTACACACTCAAATTATACTGCTTAAAGTAACATGTCGTGCTTTTGTAAATCATGCTGTGTGTAAAAGGATTTGGCTTTCTCAAATGAAGAGACAAAATGGGGAAAAACCCTCCACAGTTTTTATTTAGAAGCTGTGCGTTAGGAAACTCCCACATATAATTACGTAACAGTTCAGCCGGTGGAAATGTGGGCCAGTTCTTTAAAATGACTCTGAATATGTACCTTCTCCGTGAAAAAAGCATGTGAGAGGTTTTAACATTTCTTTAATTGACAAACACTTTTCTCACATTTACTGTGAAAACAGACCACTGATGTTTGTGGATATGGATCATAATCAGGGGGAAAAAAACAAAACATGGTGCTTTCACCCACTCCCATTACATCATCACCTTAGAACACTTATTTTCTTCAAGAGAGAGAATACGTGAGAGGCTGGTGAGGAAACACTAAATGTTTATTGTTTATAGTGTACATGATAACGGGAATTAATTTGTCCCAGTGATGTTACATTTATTAATACTTTAATAATGGAGTGTACTCACTTTTGTTGCCAGTGCTTTACACATTAATGGCCATGTGTTGTTATTTTGAGGAGACAGCAAATTTACACTGTTACAGAATCTGTACACTCACTACTTTACACTGCAGCAAAGTGTCATTTCTTCAGTGTTGTCACATGAAAAGATATAATCAAATATTTACAAAAATGTGAGGGGTGTATTCACTTTTGTGAGATACTATATATGCTTGTTTTCCTGCGATCACCATCTGAGAGTTGGCAATGACATGACTAATGCCTTCAGACCTTCATTATCCAACCTAACAGCTGTGCAGCAACAACTACTGAAAGATCTCTTGTAGTACAGACGTGAGCACTCAGGCCTCCAGAATGCATTAGCGTGCACCAAACACAAGCTTGCCTCTTGTTTTCCCAAAGACCACGCAGGTCCAAATAAATCAAACGGCATAGGAAAGCTTCGTGATCAGAGAAAGGTTAAGATGTGAATGTTTGCATTGCCAGGCGAATGTGAACGGTCGTGTCCTGTGCCAGTGTCAGCTGGAGGAGCTCAAGAAGGAGATGAACATGAATTTTGGGGACTGGCATCTCTTCAAAGCAATGGTAAGGTATTAACAGGTTTGTTGTTTACGCCTTCAGTATGATACAAAAAGCAAAGTTTTCTCTCTAATTCCTCATATTACCGCTTCTGACTTTTCCCCCACTCTGGCTGCCCGATGCGGGCTTTTTAAGCAATTCGTCTTTCGATAAAACATCCGGCACAGGGCTGCAACCAGGAAAACATGTAGTGTGTGTTGATCAGATCTCCATTTGTGCTACCACAAACGAATGTTGTGTTGCCAACAAGCAGGCAGCCATCTGGTCCAAGATGGCAGCTCTCAGAATGAACGAAGGTTATTGTCAGTGGGAGCTCAGCATCCACTCAAAGATCTGAATAGCTTGACTTTTACAAGAAAGTAGCATTTATCAAGCTCAAAATCATGCCTGTGGGAAATATGAAGCACACAGGACAGCAATGGAAGCCTTGCATTAGCTAGACAGATACACGGACACGCCGAGTGACAATATTTACTGGCCATTAATCTGGACCTGTTCATCGATAACCTTCCTTCATCGTGTTATAATGCAACATGTCTTTAAACAACACTGTTATATTCTTGATTCTGACTAGTGTTGATTAAGTTTTCAGCAAGGAGTCGTAGGTAAAGCGGTTCCATTAAGTTTTCTGAGTCTTCAGGGAGGGGGACTTTGCTCTTTCTTGATAGCATGATAGGCTGCAATTTTTATCTTGTTAACAGAGAGAGAGAAAAAAGAGGCCGATGAGGGAACAACTGTTTATAGCCCTATAGCTGTTATAATGTGATAACAGGACCTAACTTTTGTGGATGTTCCTCAACATTAAATATGACCATAAATAGTTAAAACTATTATGCGTCATTCTTTCATTTTAAACAAGTGTTTGCACTTTAGAATGTTCTGTTACCGGAAAATGATCAACTTCCTGGTGGAAAGGAATTTTTTGCATCACACCACGCCACGCCACTGTTGATCATTTTCATATAACAGTATGTCATGTTTTATTCTTTACATATTACAGCCTGTCTACAACCATAGGAACAAGCTTTTTGAAATCTGACACCTGATTCGACTTAACCAAATCCAGTGATCAAGCACCAAACGTTCTCTAGCCGTCAGATAATCTGCCCACTGCCATGTTTTCTTTAACTAAGGCCCAGGTGAATGAGTGTGGTCTTTTCTGTTACTGTGGCCCTGTTCCCCAGGTGCTGGAGCAGCGGCAGGTGGAAAGCCAGCTGCTGCAGGAGGATTGTGTAATGGTTTGTGAGCAGGGAGGCAGAGCATTGGTTCAGCCTGAACCTCCTCCTGTTTGTTCTACAGCAGCCCCCCACAGTAATCTTCAATACAGCCTGAACCTCAGCTTCGAGGAGCTCAGCACTGCCGGACTGGAGGAGCCCGCCAGACCCCCCATCAACCACTGGATGGTGGGTGCAAAGTTACAGCCTCTATTCTGATCAATTCGACAGTCACATGTTATCCATACAGTCATTTAATCCTTACTTCACATCAGTGGTCACCAACCCTCTTCCTTCAGATCTATCTTCCTGCAGGTTTCATATCCAACCAAAATCTAACACACTTTTAAGTTGATTAAGAACTTCTAAAGGTAATGATTAGATGGTCTGATGGGCACGATTATGGTTAAAGCTAAAGTCTTCAGAAAGGTAGATCTCCAGGAACAGTTCTGGTGACCACTGCTTTACATCCAAACTAGCAGGTGACAAGTCACTCATATTGTATTTCTTGTGCTGTCTGCTATTGTTGTTGCTTATAAGCGTGCACTGTTCAACTATTTATTTTTTTGTTCTGATGACAAACTAAAAAGTAGCCAAAATGTATTGCTTATAGCCCACAACACAAATACAGATTAGCAGAACAAGCTAACTATATTAGCTACATACACTTGCCAAAGGCATCAACATCTCTGCTGATTCCATCCAAGCTTTTTTTCTTGTCTTCTCTTATACACATTTATAGAGAGGTCGTATATGACAGGATAAGATGAAACTACGGTTCTAAGGTTTTCTTCCATTTTGTGCATCACGCAGTAAGTGGGAACTAATCGCAGGCAGAAACTGAAGTTGTGAATGGGGAATTGAGCCACTCGCGCCATAGATTAGGTCCGAGGAATCATTCGAGACAGTGGTTTGAACTTGTCGCTTTAACATGCATAGAATTCTCGTTTCAAATGTCGCTTGTTGTGCTGTCGCTGAACTTCCCTCTTTAATGTGAATGTAGGGTTAGAAAGTCTTAACAATTTTAAATGTGCTGTACAGTGTCACTGACTAAACAGTTATTAACACAAAAGCAATGTGATCCACTCTTTGTCTCCTTGTTCTATTTGATAACACATGCATAACGAGTGTTCATAAATGGGTTTCGTTATAGGCCAAGGAAAAACGCCCAAGGAATGGTCTGTCATAAACAGATTACTCAAGAAAGAGGCCAAAAGAGGTTGATGCAAGCTACATCAATCTGAAGTGCAAGTTTCTGGTACAGTCAGTCAGCTGACATCTTGAGAACAAAGGTGCTAGCATTGTCAGTCACACACTCTTGGTTTTAAAGAGGCATGCCAGGCTTTTTGGCCTCCATCTATAAGATAGGTGTACCTTATCCATCCAAGTGAGGCCTGACTCTCCACATAACACCATGTTTATATATAGGTAAGTATTTAGACAGAGTCGCTGCACAAATACATGTCTATAATCCTAAACACATGCTCAGTCAGAATCTATTAATATATATAGCTTAGATTCACCGGCCGTGCTGCCCTATAGTTATAAATACACAAACACACGGCCTTCGCAACCTGTGCATACACACTTTCAGAGAAACATACTTTTTCAACACGGTAGCTTTCTTGTCTAACAAAGAAGCATACGCTGGCTTCTGCTTTTTAGTAGTCTATCAGTAGAGTGGAAATAGCATGTGGTTTACTGGGTGACAAACGGAGCGTTCTTTGACCTGAATGAGCAGAGGAAGTGAAGAGCTGGACTGCCTCACAAAACACACACGCACGCACACATTTAATGCAGGGCTGCGTGTGCAAGGCCGTTCCTGCCACATAGAATAGGCTATTTCTACTCTCTCTGCTCATGCACGAAGTCGTCACTCCACATTTACCAAACACATCTCGCTGCAGTGTATAGAACTGTTGATATTACAGTGCCTTGCCCCTTGAACTTTTCCACAATTTGTAGTGTTACAACCTGGAATTGAAATGGATTTAATTGGTATTATGTCATTAAATCTGCACAAAACAGCCCATGAGATTGAAGTGGGGGGGAATAAATATCATTTGCAAAATTATAATATGATTGATTTTTCACAACGGAAATTCTGAAGTGAAAGCCCTAAAGCAGTTGCCATCAGAAGCCACATAATTAGTTGAATGGAGTCCAAATGTGTGCAAATTAAAATATCACATGCCCTCAACATAAATTCATGTGTTCCTGGATGGCCCAAGAAATTGTTAGAGAACATGCCTAAGCATCATGAACACCAAGGAGCTATCAAAACAAATCCAGGACAAAGTTCTGGAAAAGTATTACTCTGGGTTCGGTTATAAAATAAAAATAAAAAAAGATCCCAAGCTTTGAACATCCCACTGAACACCATGAAATCCATTATTAAAAGATTTTTGGAGGCCGTCCACCAAAGGACAGTGACCAGGTAAGCATTGGTCAGAAAAGCAACATAGAGGCTAAGGGTAACTCTCAGCATGATGCTCCCACCATCGTGTTTCACTGTGTAGATTGTGTTCTTCAGCTGGCTTTTCTTTTTTTTTTCTTTTTTTCCATTAGACCAGAGAATATCCCCCACCCCCACCCCCACCCCACATTTGCAGTGTGTCTAACATGTCTTTTGACAAATGAGATTTCGTATGGCTATTGTTGTCCTGTGAACTACTTTTTCCACCTGAGCCGTGGATCTCTTCAGCTCCTTCAGAGTTACCTTTGGCCTCTAGGTTTCAGGAGTTGGTCAGTGAGACACAGAAAGCCGAGGAAGTAGATCTAAGCTGAGGAACGTGATGGAAAAAATAAAAAATAAACAGCTTTCTGTACAGTAGAAAGATATATTTTTTAAAAACACCCCACCTATATTTCACACCTGTTGGGAAACTGTCGCATTCTGGTAGAATGCTTTTGTGATTTCCTGTCTAAGGTACTTGTACATTATCATTATACTCTACGGAAAGCATACAGAACTCAAATTGCTTCATACTGTTTTGCTCCAGTGTTGGAAAGTTGGATGAAACTACATAAGAACAGCTTCAGTATGGTGTGCTCTCATGTTCGTTTCATCTTAAGATCTGTACTGGTGTAGTGCAGGGGTTCTTACCTCCCATTCTGGGGACTCACTGGCCTCCATAGTTTTCTCTCAACATACCTCATTAAGGACTTAATAATTAGCTGATTGGTTGCATTGAGCTTGTCTGCAGTAGGGAAATCTTCCAGATGTGCTGGACAGGGGTTACAGAGGACTGGAGTTCAGAACCTCTGATGTATAGTGCACTGATTGAGTTTAATATTACCAGAATAAGTACGTTTAGATTATTTTGGTGTACTTGTCATTTTTCAGAAAATTGAATGCTAATCGCATGTATGCTACCGATGTAGTGGACAGAGATTAGGTAGGAAAATGCTGAAATATTTCTTTACAATGTTCACGAACCCTTGGTTTGTCCAGGTCGTGAATCACAGGACTGCCAGCATGTCCAGTCTGAATTCTCAGGAGTCTTCCAATGACATTAGTAAGTTGACTGACAGGCAGCAAGCAGAGTACCTCAGTGCCTACCAGGACTACATCTGTCACATGGCCCAGCTGGAGGCAGGTGGCTCTGGGGCCGAGAGATCACAGGACAAAGCAAAGGATGGTGAGCAGGATGGCCGCAAACCCTTCAAGAGAAACTCTAAAGCTGGAGAGAGTGTGATGGACCACTCCACTACCCAGGATTCTGGTCTTCTCCATCCAATCACGGAGGAGGATGAGAAACCAGAGCGTAAACCCTCCGTGAGCCGCACCAAGGGACCGGGGCCACGCTACCACAGTGTACCCAATCAAGAGGATGAGGATGAGTGTGTGTCCGAGGAGAATGATGCCACACCACTCCTCTGGGAAGCGCAGCAAGTCGAGGTGCAGGCAAAGAGCTTTATCTCTGCCGGGATGGACAAAAAAGAGTCGTCTGACTCGGGCATGAGGTCGAGTGGCAGCTCCTCTAATCATTCACTACAGGACGAGGAGAGCGAGGATGAGAAGTCGAAAGAGGAAGACCTTGTGACCACAATACGCATGTCCATCTGCTCAGAAGCTCTGTCTGAGGCCAGCAGCCCCGAGGAGAACTGGGACACCTCACAAACACACATGCAGGCCGTCACTAACCTGAACCAGGCAGCCAGCAACAACTCGCCCCTCAACAACAACAATAACGGTGACGAGCGCAACCTCGTCATCTCTCCGGGATCGAGCACCGGCACCAGAGCCCTTCTCAACCACAACCTTCTCACAGTGCGAATGAAGAAGAGCACGAACACTACGCAGGAGGAGGGCAATGAAGAACGAGAGAGTGTGCTATAAAGAGCAGGACTTTTTTTTTTTTATGAATTAAATATAGTACAAAGAAAGAATTTGTCAGTTCATGATGAATGTGATTGTGCAGAGTGGAAGTGTTGAGTTACTAATTCTGTGTATTTAATGGAAGATGTGAGTTACTAATTCTGTGTATTTAACCGAAGATGTTCAGGTAAATACAGCCATTTGTGGTCAATAGGGTGCTAGAAAACAATTCAATCATCAAATAATTTAGTATTATAACTATTGTAGGCTGTATTGCAGCTAGGATCATGGTCCATTACGTGTGGAATTATGTGTATTTTACATTAGGTCAGTGGATAGTTAACTTATAATAGTGAAAATGCTTGTCTTATGTGTAAAGCAACCTCTCAAAAATGGATCATTCAGTGCACTGAATACTTTGTTTATTATTTATGAATCAGTTGTGAAGCTGTTCTTGCATATTAGTGTTCGCTAGTGAATAATAATAATAATAATAATAATAATAAAGGCTTCTGTGAAAATCTTGAGTGCTGTATAAGTGTGATGAGTAGATTTCCTCAAAATGCATGATCATGTTTCAGTAAGTAATAAACACTGCATTTCAGACACTTGTGTTCTTGGTCTTTCGTGCTATTCAAGTGCATACACCATTGCGCACGTGTGTGTGTGTGTGTGTGTGTACTTTTAATTTCAGAAACCAAGAGCAAATTGTCATGAGCACACAATATGAAAGCCTTTCACAAAGTGTTTATGGTGGGTTTACAGAAATGGTGTGATATCACAAGAGTAAATCTTCTCTCTTTCTTTAATAATTAAACTGACTAAACAGCATCCTAACTTACTTGAAACAATGTTGTCTGGTCTGCGTCGTCCGGTCATTAATAGTCATATCTGCTTTTTTGTACTATCCTGTCTTCTATAATTATGTTGGACATACCATTCATGTTGTTGTGGTGGTTATTATTAGTAGTAGTAGTAGAATGCATACATAGGCCTATGTTTTGTGTTTTCAACCATAGTGCAATAGACTATGTGGATATAACTTGTGTTTGAACCATGTGCTAATACACACAAAAATAATAAATTCTAATAACCTACGTGTATTTAATTTCAGCTTGTCTAATTTGGAGCACAGATTTTAATCATCGCAGGAACAGGTGTTTAAATAGAGTGGGTCACTGAACGCACATGAGCTCAAGTCCAGTTGCATTTTCTTCTATTAGTACATGGGTATATGTGGTGAATTTGCCGGTAGGTGGCGCACTCTTCAACCAGTCTCTAGTATACATTTCAGTTGTGCTTAAAGAAAGAGGCAACAAGCGCTAGTTCGAGTATACTCCCATTATAACGACTTGTACTCAGACTGGTTAAGCACGAGCGCAATCGAGCAGTCCTGGTAACGAGCTCGAGCGCTCTTTCACATCCTCTAGACCCTTTCATTTTCAGGAGGCGCTTTATTTTTGACTCTCAGATTCTGGTTTATTCAGCCTAAAAATAAAAAAATTAAAAATGTACATTACACAGTCGATCCCGTTAATAAGTTTCGGGTTTCAAGTTGGGATCGACGTTTGTAACCTTAGTGTTTATGCTTGAGAAGGTCCTGGAATGTGTTAAATACCTTGTGAGCCTATGAATTAATTTTTGAATTTAAGAAAAAAAAAGAAGCAATGTGCGCTTGATGGATAATAACAGCAGCAGCCTGGAAAGGCTTAACCGCAGAACTAATGAGAAGAGCGGTCTCTGAACCCGAGTCTAAGCTGCGTCCTAAACAATGTCTATGATGGTGCGTTGTAGCTAGACATCCAGCCCTGCGTACTGGTCAGTGTGATGTCTCCAACGCTGCGTACTAACATACTGAATAACCCAAGTTAATGCTGTACTATTCTAACATACTAGAGATGTAGTGTGGTTCAGTAGTCTTAAATTAAAGCCGAACTGGATACCTAGTCAACAGCGGAAACATTTCCAGTGTCAAAAGTCACGAGAAGAAACTAAACAGAGGTCGATAGATGATAAACAGCAAAAGATGGCCCAGACACCACGCTGCAGTACTTCACTCTCAGAAAGAAGAAAAAAAAAGGGTACCAAACCGTGTACCGTTCCTTATCACTCAGGTGGTACCGTTTACCCTCAAACTACACCTTTTCTAACTTTACTAGCATATCTTTCACCTACAAAAGCTAGGCAGAAGCTTGACTAAGATTATAGGCCTAAACATACACTATAGTGTTTAAAAGGTACACTGGGAGGATCTAAAGCGGTCAGTGTTGTTTTTTTTCCATATAACCAAACCAGTACAGACGATTATAACAAGTTCTTGTTTAATTTCTCAGACCTTTTTTTGAGGACTCTTGACACAGTGGACACACGCACACGAGTTCAGGTGGACTAAATATACACCCCAGCATGAACAGCTGTCCGGCACCTGCCACCAGCACAGAGCTGCTTAAACAAGTCTAGCAGGCCTATAGACTACAATAGACAGGTCTGTTCAAATAAAGCATTTGATTTATTTTATTTTTTTATATAAAAAGGTTTATGATTTACAATTACTTTTATAAAAAGTTTCAGCATAATTAAATACAGCATGACACTTTGCAGCGTGGTACTCTTCCCAGCGTCTGCAACTATACAAGATACAACTCGGAGAGAGAGTTCACGAGGTTTCACACTCGTGTCAGATTGGTCATCCAATCCTTCACGTGCCCAAAGAATGACGGGGGAGAAGAAGAAGAAGAAGAAGAAAAAAAAAAAAAACAAACAGACTAAACTTTGTACAGTAATTGAAGCACACCGGCTTCTATTCACACAGTCTTCACCAAATACAGCCGCACTATCTCTTATTTAAGAGAAGGCGACATTTTCTTCTTCCATTCCTGTTGTTTTTTTCCCCCCCTTGCTTTTTAGGGAATATAGTGCTTCTTCGTCTTGAAGAAAAATAAAAACAACAAAACAGTCTTTAGATAAATAAAATGTCCGAACCGAGAAACACATCACATACATTGTCCTTTAAGGAGCTTCATTCTTCATTCAGGAGGGTGAAAAAAAATTATAATAATAATAATAAAGAGATCCAGGCGCGAACAGAAATTGAGGAGTGTGTGTGGGGGGAGAAGAGAAAAGGTCGGTTCCGGGGTCCTGTGTGTTCACGTCTTAAGCAAACACCTGCAAGAGATTGAGAAAGAGAGAGAGAGAGAGAGAAAAAGAGAGGCGTATTTAGCACAGAGCAAACAGGCCGGAGATCCGGACAGCCTGGCGCCAGAGAGGAAGCCGTGGCTCCTGCATTTAACCAAACACTCAGAGGCAGCAAAACACTGTGGACCAGATGGAGCTGTACTAACCACGGCCAGAGGAAACACTCCTGCTGACTACTGATAGGACACGGGGTTGTCATTAAATCCTAATCCATCCTTATGTCCAATATAAAGAGCTGTGAGAATCCAGTGAAGGATACGGTCTGTGTTTATTATTATGATTATTATTATTATTCACAGGCTCCTACTGTAGCTCATTAAATAGTACACACTTTAGTAGGCTACTAATTTGGCATTAGATTTGAAAAAGCTTAATACGGTTCACATCTGATCAGAATTTCAAAGCTACAACTGTCCAGGATGACTATTCATTCACATTGAAAATGTAGGTAATTAGTCAAATACAGAAAATAGTTCTGATTTTTCCATCAGGATTACGAAATGATCAAACTGTCCGGACTCTTGTCACAGTAAATATTTATGCCAACCGTGATGCATGTAAAGACCAAGCCTACTACATATGATACAGAAAATCGAAGAAAAAAAAAAAAAAAAAGTGTCGTACTTCTATGATTTACCCTGTAGCCTAGTGACGTGTCTGATCTGTCAGACTTGGTGCGATCGGACGAGTTTTTTTTTTCTTTGTTTTTTTTTTTTTTTTTAAGAAACATCTCGTTTGTTTTTGCCTCTGAAAGTCTGATCTACACATGATCACATATTTGCAATCGCAACATTTTCACTTCCATTTCTCTGATCAGAGCTGTACACACATGATTAAAAAACTAAAAACAATAGCCCACTATTAAAAAATACATAAGAAGAAGAAAGAAAGAGTTATTTACCTGGTTAACGATAAAGTGTCCGACTGTCCTCTGTGATCAAGTCTGACTGAAACTCCGGTGTCTACATGAAGAGAGACGACACACAGTTAGGTTCGGGGTTCAATGAATGTTTTATAAAAATAACAAAAACAACAATAATAATAATAATAACCTAATGAGCCTGTCTCTAAACAGTAGTATGTGAGCGTATAGAACTATAGAGTCGACACCACTGACTGCACTGCTAAAGCACAAGGCTTGTAGTCTGGGTTATAAAGTGAGATGT